>JABASD010000100.1:0-123618 GCA_019776165.1 Pogonognathellus flavescens | reverse complement strand
GAGAGACCGTGATCCTTAATACTAATAATACATAATTATTACATAATGTTTGATACACAGAATTTATCAAGCTACTAAACAAGGAGTATGATTTTGTACACTTTTAATAAAAGTAGGCAACTGGTAGTAAAAGCCTCTTTGCCCAGGCTAACATGCACTACTATGATGGGATGCAAGTGCATGAGCTACATCCACGCGAATATTTATTTATTCAAAGAGAGACTTACAAATATTTTGCCCGTATGTACACAAATTGCTATACAAAGATACAGTGGCAAATCACCTTGTGTATATTGCATTGGCTACAAGCATTGTATCAATAATGGAGTAGTTATATGGAGTTAGATGTTGTATATTAGCGATATAAGACGTATAGGGTTGATAATATCTGTTATGAGTATGGAGGTGGTTGTTGGTGTAAATTTTGTTAGTGGGAAGAGCTGATTAGGTATGTATCACATGTACATATTGATGATTATTAGCTTACGCGGATAGTTTATCCCGGAGGGATGGAAAGGGGAAAGCTCTGTGTAGGAAAATAAAGTGTAAAAAACCTTTGCAAGGAAATATTATCATTACTTTTCCTACAATGTACATACAAGACGGATAATGGAAGCAAAAAGTGAGCAAAATCGACTAAAGTTGCACAAGGAGCCTTATAGCCATTGCCACTGTACTCCAAAGGAAACGAGACACGTTGAAATCACCAACAACATGCCAACAAAACTAAAGATCTCGGCAACTAAACTAATAATATTCTGTCCCTGTTTACATCTATACATATAAATAGCGTCATGCTCTCCAAATACACCTACCATGTAAATATCTTATATACTAAACTATACGACCCTGTGTCAGTATACATCTACAATACATATATAGTGAGATCCAATTGTAGTAAAGCAAGATGCTTAAACTATGTCGTCGAATTTCTCTACTTTTCCTTTATATACAACGTAGCTCCTTTACAACTCTCTTTGTAGATATTTCCTTGTACCTTGTATATATACTATACAAGATTGTATATAAGTACAGTAGCACTATACAGGGAATTACACATGTAGTGAGTATTACGTTATGATGTGCTTTTATAAGTTTCCTTGACTTGCAAGTCTCATTCCAGTCGTTTAGTATTTCTATGTGAACTGTAAGCAACATACAAAATACAAAACTAGTAAAAGTGTGCAACTTTATATAGTTTACATAGGAAGAGAGTCATAGAGAGTGGTATTTGACTGTATACTCTTCATTTTTCTTGTTGTGTGTTGGCGAAGAGTGTATATAGAGAAGTGTGTGCAGTAAGAAGAACATATATACGTCTCGTTTGGTTTTTTGGAGCTAATTCTTGTTTCGTAGTCAGGGAACATAGTTTAAAGGGACGATGAGGACACACAGTCAATGTGTGCTGTTCTTATTCCATATAAATGTTGGTCACGATTTAGTTTTCTCTTAAGAAATGACTTGGTGCGAATACAAATGAGGCGTGAGTGGGCAGACGGAGAGAAAAGAGAGAGCCAGTGAAGAAATCCTCGTCAACCACAACATGTACTTGGACAAGCACAACCACAACTAACTACAATACTCTATTATTACATACCCTATAGTAGTACTCTCTTCTTACAGCGCCTGTATATGCAATACTATTTATACAGTAGTCCTGTATTTCTATGTACTCTTTGCACACCACGAGAGGCCTGTATACGCATTTATGTAGTTTAAGGTTTAACTACTACTGCGAAAGTTAACTGAACACGAGACTGCACTGTAGTGGAGTTTAATGGTGTATTTAGGAGTATTAGCTGGTAATACAAGAAGCAAGTCTGGCTAAGTACCACTACAGGTCACATCAGACATGCTGGGAGAGTGTACACCTCCTCTAGTAGTACATATTCCATTCTGGGAGCTGCATTCGATCTGCCTCAAGATTTTTCCATTCACAATGCTACACATTATATGACCAACTTTCATCTTGACATCAAATTACAATAAAGATAAGTGCAGTGAGCTTTACAACTTCAACACACACACATCCAGTAGCTTTATACGACATCAACCACTCTTTAACTACCAAATCCGCAGTCTCCTGCTTCTCTAATAATAATATTACAGACAAAGTATGTGTCTCAAAGATTTAGGTTGAATGGACTGTTTCAGGGTTATTACTATAGTCCATATATAGAGTCAGTTGTACTACAAAGTATATTTATATACACAGCAGGGCAAGACCTTTAGAATTTTACAAGTAATAATAATCTGACGCTTACTAGTGCTTGTGAAGTTATTGGACTATGTATGTATTCTATGTAGTATATACGCAGATACTATGTCGTACACATAATTCCTTTCTTCTATGGTCCTTGATATTTATCTAAACTTGACACACAGAGAGTTCTGCTAATGAAAAACATATCAGTCACGGCATAAATTACTATATGAATAGTAGAGGGGACCGCCTAGAGGATCTTTTATTTGGGACGTTGCTTTAAGAAATTCCACATTTTGTTTCAGCCTGCTTTTGTTAATGTTATGAGCAAGTGAGTTATGCTGTGATCTGATTATGAGACAACTCGCAGGCACATACAGGCATAAGAATCACAATAAATGCACTGCCAAAGGAAATACACAGCTGGAACTTATAATGATGTCGTATATACTGATATTATATGAATACTTACTACGCTAGGGATTCTCATAACCTTATTTATGGGTCTAATATAATTATGCGTATAGCCACGGGATTTCTCAAGCTTTCATCTCTCTGTACTACTTGCACATTCATATTATTTCTTTCCAGCTTTTGCAAGTATGGAAGGGAAATATCTAGGTGGGACAGATTTATCAACAATAAAAGAGAGTCGAGCTACACTTCATTTATTACACTAACAGCTCGTTTACAAATAGCAACAAACGATATTATCACTAATTTAACCAACAATAAGTGCACATCCATCATTGTACTCATTGTCAGTTTAAAAAAATAAATGCCATAGTATTGGTCTGCTTTGGATGATGATTTAGTTTAATTGGCTGTAACATAGTTTAATTAAATACAATTTCGGAATATCGCAAAGGTCATCGATCTGGAAAGTGTTTTAATAAGTTTCCGGTGAATTCCATCGCAAACGTACCTACCACATACTTACCTATACCAATGCAACAATATGATTAATGCAAAATACGTATGTGCCAGTATATGCTGGGCATTTTACATTTCATTATATTTTTCATAGTTTATTGCATTCCAATTTTTCCCACTTTGTATTATTAATTTCTTGTCACACTAACTTAATAGATACACTACACGAGGAATAATTCCGCTGCAACTATATCTAGATTGCTGTACTGCACAAATTGCTTAGAATTCGGAAGTAGGGAGAGTATGGACTTGGCTTTACTAATATTTATATTGTAGTGGTGTTGGTATTTTAGGATGGAAAAATACGCAAAGCTGAATAGGTAGTGGAGGCTTCGTACTGCCTGTGTTCAGATATAAATATTAGTCTGGATTTTGTCCTTGTAAGATACATACGTACTTGATTTTTTAGGGAAATGAATTTATGAAGTCATACATAGTCATTCATGATACTATAAATAAAAAGAATGTGCGCAGTAACGATGATTATTTATATTCGTACAGTAAAGTACCCAATCAAGAACTGTAAATAAAACTGAAAACCTATTTTGGTATGGAGCAGGATGTACAAAAATAGCTTGCGATTTCGATCAGGATATTTTAGTAGACATAAATACACGGAATGTCAATACAGAATTTGTGCAAGTAAAAATAAAAACATTTCTTATACACGATTGAAAGCGAATACTCCATCGCAGTCTACTGAAGAGTGAAATCCCGAGCTTGGAAATACTTGCTACGTACATTCTCCTATACACTCTCACTCACAGTCTGAACACAAACAAATGAAAGAAGAAAGCATTGAAGTATGTATAGCATATAGCTTGTATAGCTGCAATAGGAATATCCTCAGTCAGAAAGAGAGAGAGAGCATGCATGAGATCGTAGCTCACTTCCTTGGTTTTGCGAAAGGATTGGTTTGGAGCTACGGAACTATAAAAACAATATGAGTGGAGAGGAGAAGAATAGTGGGGACGGAGACAGAGAGAGAAAGTCAATCGGTGGAATGGAATGGAAATACATAAAACACATGTACGCCCCATGCTTTCTGCTAAAATCAGCTTGTTTTCTCTTTTGTGCAAAATCCGTTTGGTTTGTACACTGTGTCGGGGTGACTCGAATGCTCTAACAGACACTGTGAGTACAATATGAGGCAGCCAAGTGCTTTTGCTCCACATAATCTTCTTCTTCTTCCTTTCACTGACTCTCTGTGTGCTTATTATGCTACGAGTGTGGTCCTTCTCTGTGCACACAGCCTTTTCATTCTCCTGCCAGTTATAACACCACAAGAATATATGAATGACCACACGCCGCAACTTAACAATGCAACAAAATACAACCAGAATAGAAAAATAGATTAAATGATAACGTGTTACGTATGTACAGCCTATATATCCACACAAAGCTTATAAATAAACGTATATACACCACACAGACTAGCAATAATATATTTTATTTTGGTTTATAGTTTATACTGCATACACAGCGTTGTGTATGTCGTCTGCATGAGTAAAGCAAATTCGGAGCAGACTATAAATACAAATGTGCTGTATTGTGTTGTGGATTGTATACGTAAGTTACACAGTCGACTAAAATTCGAGTCGATTCCGGTCAGCTTTCGCTGAGACAGTCTCATCTTCCAATTTACTTTCCTCAGCAGCAGCAACGTCTCTTGTACTGTGTATAGTTTAGACCTACCATTATACACCAACATCAGTTTGGGTGTTTATATAGAGAAAGTAAAGTAACTAAGCTGGTGGTGGTAGTGGTGGTGGTGATATTTTGTCGTTTTTGGAACTTTGGAACTGTGACTCACATACAGTACGTGGAATGGACGATACAGTGTTGTATTGTGAGAAGTTTGTATGAGGGTGACCAATGAGAAGAATGTGGTTGGTGTATAGTGGGAGCAGAATAGCCTCTATGACTAACAATAGCAGTACATTAAACACAATGCACACCATGCACCGCTTCCACAATACAATAAAAGCCAATTCAATACTTTAAATTCTTTTCTTTCTTTCCACTTCTATTATTTCCAATTGTGCTGTAAATACGCAGCTCGTGTACGACAATAATATTAATTTTACACAGTTAGCTCAAACGTCAGCCCATTCAAAGACGCAACAAAAGAAACTCAAAAAGACTTTTACAGTTCAGTTGAGGATGCGCTAAACTAAATCCACACGACAGTATACAGTTTCAGTACTATTATCCCTCAGAGGTATTCATTTTTTCTACCAAGCTATAATATAGACTCGGATTGAAATTATGTCAATATTGTTACTATATACACCTACATTATGCAATGTGAATACTCAGCCCATCCTTTATCATTGTGCTACTTACGTTAGCTATTTGTAGAATGAACCAGAAGCTGTAGAGGATTCTGGTAATGCAAAATTGCAAATATTATCAAGTTAGTAGTATTATTTAATGCTTTACTGTTAAAAACGTGCATTACTAACTGTTTCTTGTTACAAAATGTATGCACACAAGTATAATCAAAGATTTATGCTAAGTCAAAATTCATTTGGAAGTTACAAGTGAAAAAAATAATGTTAATATTGTTGTCCACGTCTTCTCATTAATTCAACACAAAATATTAAATTAATATTAACGGTTAATTCTGTAGATTTGACGGAATTCTTCTTTAAATGTTATTACTCACTGTATACCAAAGTTATCTGAACTTTACTGAAACTGAACTGAGATTAATTAAGACATACATTTAATTTAAGAATCTAGGGACAGATCTTACACTTCTCTACACTACTGTATTGTATTCCCACCACATTTAGATGTAAAGCGTTACAGTGGATTTAAACGTTACATAACTAGCGAATACTTAAAAAGATGTGTGAGTGAATGAACCTCTGTTTACATACATGCGATGAAGAATTCGAGGAAAATAAGCTGACTGTGAAATGGAAGTGTACGGAGAAATGCATGAGAGAGCTTGGTGAGGACTACATAGATCGTGGAGGAACGGAACAGAAGTGACTTAAACAATCAGCGGAATATAGAAGGCAATTGAGTTCTAAATTTTATTGGCACTGTTACTGCATCGCACCCAGTACGACACCAATTTAATTAAAGTCTACTTTCATAATGCATGAAACAAAAGCGTGTGTGTTGTGTTATGTGTGCGTTGAGTGTGAGTGGAGCGGGTGCTGGGAGACTCGTTTTCTGTCTCCTATCTTTGTTCAGAACACTTTTAGTAATGTTAAATAGCTTCTTTAGCCGTTTCACAATGTGAATGAGCATCACTTGCTGACGTCCACTTTAAATAGTCTCAACACTTCCAGCAGGACATGCACACTTCCCCTATACTACACTATGGCGGATATTAGACGCTGCATACCACATAGCCATTCTGGTCACATGACGCTTTGCATAAAGCATAAAAGTGTAGGGAAAAGATAGACAGAAACGACTGTCTCTGAACATTATGCTCAACGTAAATTTATCGTCGACTCATGCAAATGTCTGTCTGAGTCGATGCAAGCGAAAGCACAAGAACGTGTATTTGTCTATGTATTTATGCCACCTACACACTACAAATATTTATATTGTAGCATAATATCCCGATTCTATCACTTTACCAGAGTCAACCGCTCTGCTACAATGGGTTCAATGATACTCTCTCTCTCCCATACTCCAAACTGCACCCACCACCTACTATACCTAACAAATCTGCTGTATTTTCATATTATGCCCTACATATTCCACCACATTTAAATAATATGAGTCAGGAAGAATTCCACATACATGAATGAGACACAGTACACTGTGGGTGGACTAAAGACTAAAATAGAAGTTGGCCTTAATTTTAAACGTATTAAATGAACCAAATGTATTTTACGCATTTGTATTCGCAAAAGTCGTAAATTATTTACGTTACAAAGCTAAAGCTACCTATACATGTTAAAACACTTTCGTCAGTATAGTGAAGGGACAACACGTGCATCAAAAGTAACATACGAAAAATATGTATAGGTAGCCACAATTAATTACTCGCATACGCGTATAATATCTTTTGTAACATTTCTCTTTGAGTGAGACGAATTGTTAGTTTCCAGATTAATGTGCGTAAAATATTTCTACTACTGCTTGTTTTTCATTCACGACTTGATTCTTTAGCTTTATGAGACACTTGAATCCATTGAACATGTAATTGCCATTAAAATCCATTATTGAAACCATACGACTAAAACAAAACGTAACTAATCCTGCGGTGTGTAATGACGGTAGAACACTTGAAAAGTCAATAAGGATGTAACACAACTACCAATTGTAAGTTTATTCATTACTTGTTCTATTTGTAAAGTCAGATTTAAATTCTTTGGTGGAGGGTAGGGAAAGTAGGAAATTGGACAATGTATTTTAATTGTAAGTTGCAAGTACTAATTGTAAGTAAGTAGGCATTTGTATGTGTGAACGTACTTGTGCGAGATGTTTTTGCATGGGTGAGGGAGTGCCTGCGGTAGTTAGGGAGAAAAAGCCACGTAAACACATTTGTTTGTTTTTATGTTTGTGAGACAATTTGTATTAGTGTTTGCCCTTGCTGACCCCAGTTGACGGGAATGGGTTGGGAATGGTGTCCAGATCGGATGGTAATGTGCAGTAAAGGGCAACTACTGCTACAAATAGAATGAAGGGCCATAAGAGTGAAGTGGGTATCAATCTATTGCTTCTTTCAAGTCGAGACATGGCATGGTCTAACATTACGGAGGCAGTTCTGGTGAAAGTGGCTGGAAGAGCGGTCGTAACACGAGAGAGAGTTACATGGTTCGTGTAGGTAAGCGTCGTGGGAATGTGGGAACAAGGATTGTAATTGTAAGTGCGGGTATATTACGTATGTAGTGTGTACGTAGCATGTAGTTTCGCTATCAGCTCTCTGAATTCGCGTCCTGTGGAAACGAATTTCTTCTCTCTGACTGAATGAACGAATCCCATTTTACAACTGGCCCGTTTCCGTCATAAATCTCACTGCTGTCTCGTAGCATGCTTTGGGCGTGAGAGCTATTAAATAAATTATTTAATTACCTAGGATTTTGACCTACATTACCTTTTACTTTTCACGCTAATATTTCTACAGGCGATCCATTGAGAATTATTTTACAGGAAAGCAATAGCTTAGAATGAATTTATTTGCTTGTCCGTTACTTAATGTGTTTAGCACCAACACACATACAAACCAGTCAGCCGAAATTAACGTAGCAGCATTATACATGGATATATCTTAATAAAATTTGCCAGACGTCCGTTACAATTACACACAGGTATCTCTTCAGGGATCAATAGCAATCCCAAATATCAAGGTAAATATAGATCAATAGAACCACACAAAGAAATAAACTTATCCAAATGTACTTTCATTCTTCTCCCCATAGCTAAAAACGTATAGCAATTCTCTAACGGGCCTCCCAAACCTACAGCAGTCACTCTGTAACTGCAACAACTGCAACCTTTTAGCTGTTAGCATGGATTTGTAGGTTAATAATGATTCCACGTCTATGAGAGTGGGCTAAGAATGGCTTTAATGGGGACTAGGCTAAGAAGAACGTAATTATATCACTTACCGAGTATTGCAACGACCTCATCATCCTGAATGACTTCTAGTGAGCCAGTGACAATGAAGCAAAGATTGTCGATACTCTCCCCTGTGTGGTAAAGGAGGTCACCGGGAGCGGAGTGGCTCATGGTGAAATGCATAGCGAGAGCTCTAAGACATCCATCACTGGCAAGGCGGAAGGCCGGGTGCTCATTGAAAACTTTCCGATTCAAATGGACGCAAATATCCGCCTTCATATCCTTCGGACAATAATTCAGAACCTGCACCCAACACAAAACCAACAAAATCTTATTATTACATCATCAAACACCCAAATTCATCCAACCGGACCGTTCTTCTTCATATAACTCTCTTTATTACACACATACACGAGGAATTCAATCTCCTATACGGCTTTAACCACGCAAGGAAGATCTTACTTTATTAATGCCTCTGCTAAATACATCTATGTATAGCACAACACATTATGTATCACATTATGTATTTTTTAAGTATATACCTATATGTAGTATATATATTACGTTATTTTTACATATATATAATATTATTGCAGTGGGAATCTGGAATGAACTGGGAAGATATGGACAGAAGGAGAAATGGGAATGAGATTTTAAAGAAATGACTTTTAGCTTTTGTAAGTAGAATAAATTACTTGAAAAGTACATACAGATGGTATAGTGGATAATAATAAAAGGAAGGTACGGGATTACATTTATTATGCGAGGGAAGCAGATAGATGGAAAGTATCCACGTAGTATTTACATAATAATAGTATTATCTTCTCAAAATACCTAGAAGGTAGATAGTGGCTGCACTAGCTATAGACCTGGGTATAACATGATATCTATTATTATTAAACGACAGGTTTGACATAGAAAGCATTTGGGAAGTTATATTCTGCTGAAGCAAGTAATAGCATTATAAGGACTGTATAAATCTTTTATTTCCTCTTTTACGGACGGGCTCACATCTGTGCCAAAGCCAAAGCTGTAGAAAGAAGCTAACTGACTGGATGAGTAGTAGTGTAAATAGGCCCCCCTATTGTATTCTTATGTAAAACATTTTATTAAGCATATAATATTATAATATGGAATAATGTAGTAGTAGTAATACCAGGGAGATGAATAGAAGTCTGTATATAGAAGGGAATAGTAGTAGTAGGTGGTTGGATTTGGAAAGTAGGTTTGATGTTCCATCATCATGTCCGTTTGGTATATGCAGGTTGTGTGTGTAGGAGAAAGCTTTTAGGAATAAAGGTCAGTCGCAGCTCGTATTAAATTTGACAAATTGTAGCTGAGGTAGGTTCTCGCCAGAATACTTCACTTTCAATCAGCCGTAAAAGCAAAGAGCAAGGAACGGTGGGCAATGCAAGGCTAACGGAAATCATTAGAAATATGTGGGCAGAGCCCGTGCACATAAAGATGTATGGTCAATTTGTCTCTTTTCGCAAATCCATATGGAAATGGAGAAGAAAGGGAGTGAATGATAATAAAGCAAGAAATAAATGTTGGTGGTGGTGGTGGTAGTGACGATTCGGGAGCAGGAGGATGAAAGATACGTCCTAAGGAAATTATGAAAGGCTTTTTAGGCTAATAATGAAATGAACATGGAAAAACTTTCATTGCATTAGCCAGGTGGCACGTTTTAGATAACTAACTTTGGAAAAGATATGCCATGCATTTTACCAAGGGCAATATATATGACTTGTATAGTTCACTCTGTGTCTTATTTGTCGTGTGTGTATGGGGAAAGTACAACGTGTGGTTTTTATAGCTGAGCATTGTGAATGGTGGTGGTGGCGACGATAGGACGTCGGCATATGCACGTCCAACCAACTTACAATCTCATTCATAGTTTCACAGTATACAACGGAAATGTATTCCAGTAGTCGCCAGTAAATATTTATTTATGCATGTACATGAACTGGATGTAAATCTCATATGAATGAATGAACTGACTCTGCTCTCCAATCCCCAACTGACTCAACCCGTCCTTCCAAAATAGAAATATGGCCAAACACAAACACTTCGCCGGAAATCTCCTTTCCCAAAAAGTTCAATCAAAACTTTCTCATACTTTTACTAACAAATTGCTACCCATTTTTATAAATAGAAACATGCATCTTCAGCTTAACCAGACATATAAATAGTCCAATATCCACATGCAGCTCTAGACGTGCAATGAGCAGTAACAAGAATAAAATCAAGTCACAAAATAACACACAACAGTTTTTTACGACCAATCAACTTGCACCATCAAAAAAGATGCATTTACTATATAGCTAAAGTAATACAAGTGACTATGCATAGAAAAATTCTTTCTATACGTCTCTCTCTCTCTCTCTTGGAGATTTACGGATTAAATGATTAGATATTACCGTCAACTTATAATAATAACAATATGTCAAAATGTTTTCAAAAAATGTGCTTTATGAACTGAATTGAATTGTGTCCTCTTCTGCATTTAATATGCATTTGTCATTTGTAGTAATGTGAATGCTATACATAGAACTGTTGGCTATATAAGACTAATATATAAAGGAGTGTAGGAATGTCTTATTGTTAAAATATGACATTATAATGGACATAGACAGGAAAGGGTAGATTCTTAAGAATAGATTAGATTGAGGTTAAGGACGACAGAATCAGACATTCATCATGTACTCATTCATTCATAACTCAAATCAGACAGCACATTATGCAAGATAACCGCACACACAACCAAGGCGCTTTCCGTCGTCCATGCTTCTACTACTACACCCACAAAGTGGCACGGAACGAGTTACATGCGATTCTGAATGTGTGTCTCTTTGTGGGTAAAACTCTCCTTCTTTAACTGGAAACTTCTTTCTGCCGTAATTTATTGCGGCCAACAATCAAACAAGAAATTCATTCAAATTCCAAGTTTTTCTTTATAGTAAAAGTTCAAACAGCAGTAGTAGTCTGTTTACAACATTTCCCTTGTATCTGTAATTCTACACGCATTTCCTTAAAAATTTCATACAAAAAATGTTTGTTGCACATTTTAGAAAAGTTTAAAGCTTTGTATTGGTCCATCCATCATAATAAAGGTGAATGTGAGTTTTGTACAGAAAGTGTATGTATATTTGTACATAAAATTTCTTTACTTTACATACAGGAGCTAAAAAAGACCTTTTTACTATTACCGATGTACTATTTGGGTAATTTGCAAATGTCAATATCCATTAGCAGCACAACAGCGTAAATGGATTTGAGGACATGTCTGAGTATGATATATATTAAGCCACCCCGTATATGCCTACGAGAATAAGTAGTAGGTACTTGGGTACTTTCTCCGTTGGCCCGGCCATAAATTTTTATTATAAGCATATTTCCACAACAATATACGTCATATACTTACTAGGACTGTTTATCATGCAAAAATGCCGACAAATAAACAGCAAACATTCTTTGTGCATTGTGTATGAAGTATAACAACACCACAATGCACTTAAGCGCACACAGTCAGTAGCAGTAGGAGTGATCTGTTCAGAGTTAGCATTTAGAACCCGAACTACAACGCTGGCAATATGTTATCAACTGCAGAGATACATGGAATCAACGAACTGTAAAATTGTTGATATGGGGCTACGTACTTACAAATCCAGAGGATAATATAAATTCCCATTGAACTCTAAACGTGAAATGTTTTTGTCTATTTCTTATCGTTTTTGTTCCATTAGCACTACATGAGAAGGCAGAGTCCTATACTTGTTATTAACACTACATAGTCTACTACCACACTACATGGATAAAATACACTGAGTAACATGTGAATCACAGTGTGGGACATAGTTCAGGTATTACAAATATAAAGCGCAGCATTTCTCATCTATCAACATAAATACTCGTTTCTTCTCCACTAAACCAAAAGGCTGCAGTGTGAACATGAAACGAGCCTTCAAAATTGATATGAGAACAATGGCAAGAGAGAAAGTTGCTTTCTCTTTTTAACTCGGCCGCTATTATTCTAGATAAAAACAAAAACAACGCAGACTACACACTCAAAGTCATTCAGCACACACTAAACTACAGCGATCCTTCTCTTAACAATTTCTTATCGTTAGCTGACCACACACAACACAAACATTGACAACAACGTACTTACTTTAACAACATCGAATCAAAAACACTGTCTATATATAAAACACTAAAATTTAGTCCCTCTGTCCGTTTTTACCAACGAATTATTTACTATATATGCTTTTTGCACTCTATGCGCGTCTTTTTTATCTATATAACTAAAACTGCCGTATATACTAAAGTGTATAATCATGCGGTTGTTGTTGTTAATGCGATATACTGATTCTGTCATTCTTCTGTCTGTGTCTATAGTATATAGTTATACTCTGAGTGCATTGTGTTTTGGATTTCGTTCATAGAAATTGTTATGAATTTACTTTTCCGGAACACTCCGCTTTATGTCGCTCTCCTTGAATTACTATAGAAATTCACAAAGGGATGTCGCAATGAAGGCGGGTAATGTATATAGGTACACATAATATAATAAATACTTATATACAACACAAAGTGTATACAGATAGTATATGTGATATGACGGTATAATATTTGTTATGTACTACTGTTACTGGGTCATACGTCTGTTCGCATTATTACACTGTCCATTAAATTCGTGGCTAAAGAGATCGTCTTTTGTGTACTACATAAATACATAGAAATAATATAACGTAGAATTTGTAAACGCAAGGTGGCGGTTCTTTTTTGGCCGGGGTTAGCTTTCACATGGATGACTGCGTGATATTTTCTGGATGCAAATCGGTTCTGAAAGATGCTTTCTACGAATGAATGTTCTCTGAGTATTTGCAGTATTTATAGTTAGAGAATTTTAAGGAGGATTGCGTTTACAAAGAATAAATAGGATAATGTATATTGCATAAGTATGTGAGTTGGTTGGTGAGTCGACCTATATCCAAGCGATCAATGTTGACCTGAAATCTTTTGTCGGGGCTGTTGACGTGACGTATAAGAATGAAGCTTCTCTCTTTGCAGACTGAGCATAAGGATGGACACAATGAAAATATCATTGGGAAACCAATTATTATTCTCCAATGTAACTTTTATGCTCAGTGTAGTAAATATGTCCTTTACAATTCCTGTATTACGTATTACTCCTTCCTAACTGTACATTTTCCACATTATAACAAGGAACACAAAGTGGTTGGCTTTTGGGCTATACAGAGCAGCAGACGTTGCTGCTATCATCACATCACTTGCAAAATGAAAATGTAGCCTGTAACATATAACGGGTGACTTTTGTCCTTTCATTTTCTCCAGCGTAATAATTTATTCCATGTGCACACACGATATTCTCAGAATATTATGTGTTTAGCAATATCACATATAAAAAATATATATATACAAGATTTAATAAAGAAACATGTCAGTGTGCTGTGAAAGAAAACTTTTTAAGGATCTATCTAGGTATACACTAAATATTATTTTATGGTGTGACTCCATCATGAGTCTCAATCGAATTGCGTATATGGGGGAGGGAGCCTTTTGTCGCATGTACAAAAAACATGCGAAAACAATTACTTTCTCGTGATCCATACACAGTTATAAAAGCAGGAAGTCAAATATAACATAAACATGAATATATTGAAATTTTTCGTGCAAAGTACAGCATGGATCAATTCCTTCACACACACACAGTGGTAGTACTAGTAATTGTGTGTATAGTAATAATACATGGAAGTAATAGTAGTATGGCATCAGTTCTATTACTTGCTAAAACATAGTGAGAGAAAGTGTGTTGTGCTTGGCAGGAGAAGTGGTTGTGTAGCGTACCAAGGGAGTTATGACTGGATGAAGATGTTATTGCCAAGGCCTATGGAAGACTAAACGAGAGAGGAAAGAGAGTAATATAAGCAAAGCAACCAAGAAAGCCACACTTCACTCGATCACCGTGACAGAACAGTCGACTGAGAAGGATAGCGTAAAATATTGAGTAAGAATTTAAGTGGCAAGCCTTGGCAGTGCATTGTGTGTCTGAGAACGAGAGATTCTCTTTTACTGCTACATTACGCTCCTTCTATATAAACTAAAGACACACACAGCCTTCTCTTTGTATCAAACCAAGCTACAGTTACATACAGATACTACACCTAGAAGAAATTCAGACATGCTGCTTCTTCTTCTTCTTGCTGTACTTATTATTATTATGTGCTCCCATCCAATTCAGTACACACAGTGTCATTGTCATTCCATGTGCCTCTAACTTATTTATAAGCATAGCTTTCCTTTCCACGAGAGTTGAAGACGCACCACCTTAAGTTATGTATGAGCAAAGAGAAAATAGGAACAGTTTAAAGGAAATTAAGTGAGTGGATTGTGGGAGAAGGCAATATTGTTTAGTGCGAGTATTGAGGAGGAGGATGATGAGTCGTAAGTTTAAAGCAGGCATTGAATGTTAAAGAAAGCCGTAAAAAGATGTTCTGTAAAGGGAGGAAAGGCAGAAAGGATGGGAAGTGAGTAGTTTGGGAATTATAGAGAGATGATAGTGAAATTGTACTTGCCTTTAAGGAATCAATTCCGCGAGTCATTGCCCAAGTTGAGACAACATAATCCATCACTCTCTCCGAAAGCGCCTTTGGTACCTCATGCAGTTTCATAAATTCTCTCACGCTGTTCAACATATCGTGGTACTTGGCCGTAGCTGATGTCATCTGCTGAATTATCGTTGTCACGTGACCAAAGATTGTGGCGTAAAGTAAAGCTGTCAACATCATCAAACAAACAGTGTCAACAAAATTCTCAATACGTAAATGGACCAAAGGGTCAGTTGCATGCAACAAAATGACACTTCTTTCAACCCTCAAATCCTTATTAATTACTCGATACTCAACTAATAAACCGTAACAACAAAAATTAACATTAAGAAAATTCAAAGTAGGGACTTTCGATGAAGTTATCTGATAGTGAGTAAATTTAACATTTAGAATTTATGCTTGGAAAAATACAAAGGATTCTGTACATGTACGATGTACATAAGCCAATTATTGGAAAAGTCTAGTTTTCTATATAGAAATAATCTATTTATATAAATGTCAACATGTCTTTGTCCTGTAAAACTACAAATGCCTCGCAAAGTTACATTCACATTATACATAAGTGTTAATTCTTAATGCAAACACAAATGTAACATTAATTAGCTCATACAATTTATAATTATTTTGAGTATAGGAATAGCTATTTCTACAAATATGCCTTTGTACTCCTGTGTAGCTATCGTAAGGTAAATTCTATGCACAATTAATTAGTAACTAATTTCTTTATCAGTGAAATCTTTATGACGTTGATAGAAGTTACGCGTTGCATTGTGCCTACTTAACAAAGCAGATTTTGGAATCTACGTAAAATATGTCATATCTATGCTGTCTATATACTACTGCTATTAGATTTTGCATTAATGGCTGCACTAATTTATCTTTGTATGTATTTATATTGCATAATTCGTTACATTCTGTGCATGATCCGGTGTGGTGTTGGTATATTTATGAGTAAAGTTAATTATGGGACATTATGTAATAGGAAGGTGGTGCACGTAATAATAATAATGTAAACAAGTTGTGCAATTAATTGTATGGTTGGTGAATTCAGTTGAACCACTCCTGACGGCTGTCTCGCAGCGTAAAAGGAGGAAAAGTGTGTAGATGGTTTGAGATGGAATGTATTTGTGTAGTTACATATGGCAGCAGATGTTTAGCTTAATGTGGTTAGTGGCCACATTACAGCATACAATATTATAGTCTCAAAGTCTTAACCTAAAGCTATTTGTTGGAAATAAATGAGCCATGTGCTTAGAGGTATGCCAATAAGGCATTCAGAATTAACCAACCCACACCGTGTCTAACTATAAAAGTCGTTTGTTCTACACTTAAATGTTCCAACAGCACCACACTGCACCCAGCCATAGAGGTGAGTCTTCCAGCCTATAACTACCCAAATACCTCACCAGGAATCAATACGTCGTCCTATGTTGATTATGTAACAGACTACATGAAAAATGAATTCACCACACTCCTGTAAACGCATTTAGGTATTTATTCCCTTCCTCTGCTAATTAAAACGTTCCTAGCACAATGCCTGGAACCAATGCATCGGTGATGTAACAAAATGACACTGCTGTGTATCAAAACTAAATAGCTCGTGGTTATACAAAAGTTACATATAATTACCAATGTCAATAAATAAAGGTTGCCTATATTAAACCAGTAACTAAAGATATAGTTATAGCCTTTCTTTGGTAATTATTAGTTGTACTTCGGAGAAACGGTTCACATAATTTCCATCCATAGCAAAATGACTAATACACTAATACCTACTAGCATTTGCACACTTTATACTTACGAACTGCATTTGTATGTAATTACTTTATTTTCTATGATTTTTAACGTTATATACGGACTGTGCTTATTAATGACGAAATATATATGCAAGTAGTAAAGTAAGTACACAAAAATTACATAAAGACATGTAAATAATAGTTGTAAGATTGTGAGTGAAAGGAAGAGTGCTTACCTGCAATAATCATCATGCAGATAGTGAATATTTTTTCGTTGTCAGTTTCAGCGGCGACGTTACCAAAACCAACACTAGTCATACACGTCATAGTGAAATAAAGAGCAGTCACATACATAGTCTTTCTCGAAGGACCGTTGATGAGCTCATTCCCATCCGGAGAATTTAAAACCATATAAGGACTTTGAGTCACATTTGCAAGTTTCCACAACCAACTGTACTGCATTCCATTGTCTGTGTCTGAGCGACCTATCGAGTACCAAATACACGCAAGCCAATGGGCTACTAACATATAAAAACACAACAGAAGAATCAGCATGGCCGCTCCGTATTCTAAATATCTATCCAACTTCCGAACAACTCGTCCCAGACGAAGCAATCGCACCACTTTCAATGCACTGAAAAGGCTTCCGATTCCCTGCAAACACACAAAGAAACTGTAAATCTCTCACATCCAAAACAACACTCCAAAATTATCAACAACAAAAGAACTATTCTAAATAAATGTCTAAAAGAAAGTAATAATATTATTAAGTCCTCGTGCTTCTTTTATTTTCTTCCGTGTACGAAGTACGAAGGTTAGTTGACTTGGTTATTTATTAAAGGTGACACTTCATGTATGCAATTGTCACACAACTTTCCCAAACTGCATTACTTAACTGTGTGACATGCCAATTACTTGTGTAATTTATGCTCCACAATAAAAGGTACAGTGAAGGAGGAATCTATGTAGAACTTTCTCTAGGACAATACAATGGGCAAGTAAAATAAGTTTAAGTGTGTGTGTGTTTCATTTTGGGAGAAGTTTACTTTGAAGAAATCAAAAAGTTTAAATTATTCCATGAAATTTAAAGTTTCGTATCTGCGTGTAGTATATAGTGACGGGAGTATTAAGAGAATAAAAGTGTCAATCTCAACCTTGATATAGTAAAAAGTTTTCCCAATTGTGCTTTCACTTTATAATATGTGTAAATAAAGGACGAAGATGAGACTAGACACTTCCCACCCCTGTAGATTCAGTCCAGACGCAGACACAAAATTAATTAATTCATTCTGAAGCTGCATGAGACAGTTTAATCGTATAATGTGTTACATATAAGCGAGTCCCCAGTCATTTTAATAATGTGTAAGAAACACATACAGTTTTGCTTGCACTCTCACTTTCGTGGGTATTTAATCATTGTGCATTTTACATTATTATACAAAATTGGTCAAACATAAATTAATAATAATAACAATAATAATTTTTTTAGGCTCAGCAATTTTCAAGAACTACCTACAGTTACAATTTTAAAGAAATATTGGCAAATGATTTATTTTAATCAAAAGTTTCTAATCAGTTCAATGTTTTCATTTAAAAAAATCGGATTTAGAAGTTTAATGCTCTTTTAATATTCGATAAGAGTATGTACAGTATACAATACCTAGACACCTGTGCCTGTTTATCTCGTATACATAATTTCAAATTTCTTATTAAATTCATTCAAATGACCCAAGAAGGCAAAAGAGCTTGAATCCCTGAAAATATGGTGTGGGTATTGTATAGTAGCCATAATACAATGAACAGTGTGTTTGTACGTAGTACTTTTAATAATATTATAAACGGGACAAATATTTTCACACTGGGTTCTCAGGAAAAGGTTCTATATTGCCAAGTATTTATACAACTACCGAACTACCTACCTATATACCTAGATACATTACATTGTATTACAATATACTAGATTAAAGGCAAGTACACAGCTTTAATTTTAAATATCTTCTGCATAATTATTTTGTAAATACAACGAAATCTTAGCTTCAGCACGCTATATCACAGGCATATGTATTTTGACAAAATATACAATACATTCGTAACTTATGCAACTAAATCTATATAAACTGGTATGCAGAAGACAAATATTTTTCAGCACATGGGTTAGTGCATGTAGAGAGGAACTGATGCGAAAACAAGTATTGCTATAATAATAGTATTGTTAACATGAGAGTGTGTCAGCCGACCATGGCTGCAGTACACGATACATCCGTCTAACAGTACACAGACGTAGAAAAGTGTTTGTTAAGACGAAGTGTGAGTTTTAAGGACAAAGTTCATTAAATGGGGAGATGATGATAGGGATTATGCTACAAAGGCTGCTCGCAACATAACATTACCCACGCCTATTAAAATCCCTCGCCTACATGCACAATCCTCTCTCTCTCTCCGTCCACACACACAGCTCTCTGTATTAGAAAGTCAAGTGAGTTGAAACTCATCAATTTTAGAATAGCTTCATACACGCCACGATTCTTTCCGTGTGCAGAGAGAACATACTATATAGCACGGAGTAGTATCATATGTAAAATTCCTATCAGATGACTTACAAATATTGTTCTATTGCACAGATATCCATAGTCATAACTATAAAAGAAAAGATAAGCGCAACTCTTGCATTTTTACAACGTACTCTCTCTCTCTGCTCTTCGTCCGCGTAAGTAATACTTGTCAACTTGGTGATATAAATATATAAAACAATCTTTGGAGAGAGAGCACTCCGTGTGTATTTCCTATAGCAGTAGTGGTGGTGGCGGTGTAGCAATAATAATAGTGAGCAATACTAATATTTAGTACGTAGTCGTATAATATGTAGTTCTGGTAGTAGAATAGCAGTAGAATCCGTTTCATACGGTTGAACACATCAACTTCATACTTCCCTTTGCCTTTACTAGAACTGTGCGAGTAAAAAGCGCCATGTACTTCTACGAAAAGTAAGTCCTTGCTTTCTCCCGCTCTCTCTCTCTTTGCAATACACTTCATGCAGTAGGTGTCTGTAATAAAGTGCAGTAGAGAAAGTAATAGTGCATGTACCTACACTATAATATTTCCTGTAAAAATGCGGAAAACAATCCCGAGAAGTGGTGCTACGCTATATCTCTATGCCCTACATAAATATATAAGTACTATACTTGCTAAAATTAACATTGCTAGTACTTTAGGACTCTGCACTGTATTGAACGGAGTAAACTTTCTGTATACTCACAAGTACTATTTATGTAACATAAACTTATATAGCACAACTGTGTATATGTAGGTATATGGATATGTCCTCTATATATATATATTGAGTATGTACATGATAATGCTTATATATAAGAAGTTTAATAGGTTATAGGTATATCGGCGGAGAGAGAGCTTTGTATTGCATAGACGGAGGAGTAAGCACTAAGCACGTACAGAGATTGGCTCAGTGATGCGATGTTATTTTATGTAGGCAATAATGATAATACTTTGGGAGGATATTTAAGTGTTAGTGTAGAAATGAATAGCGGAGAGAGAGTTGGTTGGAGGGTCGTATGATTCTACACCAACATGGTTGGATTGCATTGCGTGATGCCATGAGTTAAGCTAAACAAAGATTTTCTCTGTTAAACTCTACGGAGGAAATATATCGTAGGAAGCGAGGAAGCAAGAGTCATTTCCCCGTTGGGTTTATTACTCCGAGCTCATATTAAATTGTACAAGTATTCCTAAACAGAAATTATAGCAGCTTCTTGTTTTGCTTCACTCTCCTTAGCTTATTGGCTGACTTACTTACTTAGAAGAATGTCCGCTATATCAGAGCCTATTATTATTCTGCTACTTTGTACATAACCAACTTTGACTCCCAGATTTAACAGGGATAGCCAAAGTCATTAACATCTTACATGTTTTTATGCAAACCAACTTCCATACTGTAAGAAGGGAATAAGTCAATTCGCAAAAGTGTCCGTTATTGTCCATTATTCCTCAATCGTTCATGTCATTAAAGGCTCTCTTTCAAAAATAATCAACTTTAAAAGACGGCAATTTAAGTCGTAAAGGTTAATGAGATCAATTTTCTGATTTGATCAATTACAGTACTCGAATGTGACAATTAACAATCAAAACAAAACAATTGCTGCTTATTGTACTCCTTCAATTGCCATTACTTTCTTCAATTCGCTTTTTATAACTCATAAAAATCTAATATTTAGTTAGTTAATTATATATTGTTTACTATGTTTACTTTGGTATTACTTAAAAGCCCATAGTAGTAACATGTTCACGATGAAGAAGGTTCATAATCATAACCTGATTGATGTATTATTTCAGAATATTGCATTTTCAGTAACTTTCTTACCCGGTGATTTAATACAAATAATTTCATGCCGCATTTTTATGTATGTCAAAATACAGATACAGTAGGTAGAGGAATTAGGAACATCAGTTCAATGCGATGAAAAGAACTGAGAACATAATTCCTATTCTCAAGTTAACTTGAGGTACACCAACTTTATAAAAATCCGGTTAAATCTACTGTGAATTTCCTATTCGTATAGTTATACACTAGTAGAAACTTGATTAAGGTAAAGGGACTAACGGAAAAGGCTATAGAAAATTGAGTTTTAAGTAATTATGAAATATACAAAGTGTGCACAAGATCTTTGTAATTGAAAAACGATTTTGTAATTAACTTATAGGGAAAGGGGAAAAGTATAATTAGTAATGCAGAAGTTTGGGAATCATGTCTCAATATTTAGGTTGTGTGATTTGGGATTGAATAAAATATTTTGTCTCTCGCTGTAGTATAAGCTACTAGCAGAATTTTATTTCCAAATGTTGATGTTTCTGATTTGAGCGTGGGATAGTTTGGGTGTGTGCGTGCTTCGGAAGAAATTAATCAAATTAAGAGGCAGGGATGACTGAGTCGTTCATTAAAAGTCTAATGCTGTTGATATTGGTATATAAGGCTATATATATAAGGCCCTTGGTATTTATACGCTTATATATGTTTTATACATGATATAAATAGGATGGAATGAGTCGAAGAATTGATTTGATTGGAATGAGGTGGTGTGCGTAAGTCTAGTTTGTGACATGCAATAGAGAATGTATGTTTAAGGTACTCACATCTTCATCATGGTCGAATGCATTGAACACGTCGTAAGGAAGGCAAGAGAGGAGATCAATGATAAACCAAGACTTGAAATAATTCATTCGAATGACTTTAGGCTCGGAGACGACCTCACCTCCCGGTCCCACAAAAGTCGTGTGGAAGTTGAGAACGATGTCGATGAAGAAAATGACATCGACGATGGAATCGACGACAAGAAGAGTCACATCCTCCGACGTCTTGTTCTTGAAGGCAACGTTGTAGGGCACCATTATAGCTGTGTAGAAAGTCAGGCAAAGAATTACCCAATCCCAGATCGCCTTGAAGGCACAGTAATGAAGAAGAATATGCGGAGGGGTCTTCGGTGCTTCTTGACGATACTGCGGCAATATATCGGCATTCAGGCTCATCATCTAACCACACGTATATAGGTCACTCCACTCTCTGTCGACCTCTTCCTATCTAATTACCGCTACCAAAAACTATTAAAAACACTCCCAACTCTTTTTCAAAAAAACTTTACCAACCAAACCAAATGCTTTCAGCTGCAGCAGCTCTTCTACAACAGACACAACAACCAATCCAATCCAAACGCTACGCAAAAAACAGAAAGAGAGTCAATTCAGCCAAAAACACATTAGACGTCTCCACAAACTACAAACAGCTTTAGCCGAGCTATTAGATGTACGTAATGTACATACGCTCAGCTCACACACGATGACTTTCACTTCAAATTTCATGCAACACAAAACAATTCAACAACAACAACACAAAGCACACCATCGCATCGCCATAGCTCAACTAACTACTTACTCACAATTAATTAAGAAACTTTACACCCCTTCTGGCAATCCTAACAATAATACACACTAAACTAAATATACACAGCACAGTCAACACAAACCACACGAGAACCTGTACATCTTCAGCCAAGCTATTTAAACACACAAAAATAAATTCAACAGTATTTCCATCTTAATTCTTAATGCAGTCTTACTATTTCCTTAACATCTTCTCAATCTATCTCATGTCTACCTCATTACGTCATTACTAATTATATATGTCATTGCAAATGAATTTAATTTTACTACTGTAACAATATTATTATAATAATCAGATACACTAATTATCTTAATGCACGTCGAATATTATAAGGAAACGGTAAAAATATTATTCTAGTATAACTCTGTCTGTAGGTGATTTTATAAATTCAAAATCGCTGTTATACTGTACTAATTCTTCCCTAGTTAATATAGTAGTATACACAGTATACAGTATATACCTATGCTGATAATTTCAAACAAAGTGAGAAATTGAAAGTGCTATATGTATATTGAATTTGTATTCTGTTGAAGTACTTGAAGAAAATATCTTGCCATGGCCAACTACATGCAAGTTAGTTTTTAATAAGTTATGATAAGTGTTATACAGTGAAGGTCGCAACTATTTGCTTTCATGATGATGAAACACACATGTTATACTAATACGAGCCACTTGACGTAATTCTTCCACATAGAGCTCCTCCACACTTGAGACAAAAAATGTTGTCTTTTATTCGCGTCACAAATATGCAAATAAGCCAACAATAAAAACAGAGGACTGTTATAATGTTTCTCTCTAGGTCTAAAGACTTGTGCATTTGTAAATCATTTCCAAATGAGAAGTCTCTATGAGGCTGACAGTATTTGTATCTTCTTGTGTCATTATTATAATGCAGGGGGACTGTAGTGCAATGTTTAAGCATCTAACATTGTACTTTTCCCAAGAATCATAATATTTCCATGTGCTAGAGGTATTTGTATGGTAGAAGGCAATGTGTGTTACGTGTAGGTACCTAATAAAGAGCTAAAAGTCCATTTGCATCCTTCCGTCTCTCTCTCTGTCTCTTGGTCTGTGTGAGTCTGTGAGTTTGAGTAAAGGACATTGGATTGGGAGTAAATGTAAATGGTATAGGAGAAAGTTGTTATGAGTTGCCCTGCTACTCCCTGACACGATCTCTCTATTCTTATCTCTCTGAGGGAATGAAATGAAAGTTGGGCACATATTGCATTGAAATTCATTAGCAAAGACGTGCCATTACGTTTTTTCAGTTGTGTAATAAAGAAAATATGAGTTTGGACACAAACCAAAATATACTCGTTGGAATTTCACTGTCTCTCGCGACGATTCTACTCGCAATGTCTCAGACTTGGTCGAAAATATCTTGGGTTGGGTCTACTGCCAGGTCAACTGTATTTATCTGCATCTATATATGGAAAACTGTTCAGAGAGAGAGAGAGAGACAAGGGAATGCATTGGAGAAGTAGAACTTTGTTGAACTGTTCATGGGTTGTGTAGCACCGCGAGTATTGCCAGAACGAATGCTAGTACTATTATTACATCGTGTAAAAGGAACATAATAAGAACATGGGAGAGAGAGACAGAGGCGGGTGAACAGAACTAAATTTCTTAAGTTAGTGGAAGTGGAGGAGCTGTGGAGAATTGCGAAGTTTAACAGTATGAAGAAGAAGAAGATGAGAATGTGACGTCAGTGTCGCTTTCACATACAAAAGAATAAACAAACCATTAGGGCCCATTAAGTTATAAATTATTACTTTTCCTGAAGGAAACTACATCCGATGTTCTCAACTCAAGTCGAGCCTCATGCTGTTCTCCTGAATTATCTCCAGACACAAATGCTATGCATATCGCCTACGTTTTTGTTTACATTTTCTATTATTTTATTGTTATAACATGTCTTCAAATTTCTCCAAGTCCTAAGCTCTACTAACATCTATTTATAAATTCATAGCAGTCATATATAAATAGTTTCCCTGTGTATATGTATAGTATGTAGCAGTCCTGTATAATTCCCTTGCACTACATATAGAGGCATTTAACAAAAATAATAATCAGAGAATGCGCTTTTGGATCGGTTTTGCTTTTGAAGTGTTTTGTGTGTATTTCTCTCAATACGAGAAGGTTTTCTGTTTCTGTTGTTAGTAATTAGCATGATTGAAGACGAAAGCGATTGTGTGTAAGCGAAAGCAAACACACTTGGAAATTAAGTTAAATAGTTTCGAGCAATCAGAAAGAAATGTCAAAAGTCGAGCAGAGAAATGCAATTAACTCACAACAATTTCAATTAAACGCATGAACACTTACATCTACCTTTTTGAGTTCAGACACAGTCGTGACATCGCAAACTGAAATACTGTTGAACTTAAAAAACAGACAAGAGCTTGAGCCTGGTATTTTTGACATGGTCTAGTAGTAATTTGCTGTAAGATAACTGTCTGGATGAATAAATAAATATTTTCATCTACAGTTGGGAGCGACAGAAATACAAAGAGAGAAAATACTGAATAAATGTAAATACAAATAAAAGACTAGAGCAAGAGAAAAGACGAAACATTCTGCAGCCTACTAATACTTAGGAAATGTAAGTACGGTATACAGCCTACGATATAAACAGAGAGATACTTTGAGAAATGAGAGTACTACGGAGCAATGCTATATAGATTTTACGAATAATACGATAGATAATGAGTCGGAATGTACATTAGAACAATGTACACAGAGATTTAAATTGAAAGAGACATACATGAGCGAGGTTGGACTGTTTGGACGTTTCTTTGACAGCTGGAATGTGGGAAGAGAACTGAGAGACGAGCACTGAACGACTGCGGGTGACGGAGCGAGCCAATTTGGCAAATTTGCTCAGACCTGTACACACCAATCACATTCATACACATCATACCAAAATAACAAAACACAATCACTTTACACAGCAATCTTAGCAATTCTGTCAATATGGCTTTAGTTCCCAGTTTGTCTTCCTTCTTGTCACAGATGTCCCAGTAGTCCTCTGCATCCCCATTAAAAAATACACACACACAAATAACTCCTTTCCTGGCTCAATAAGGATAAATAATACACAATTTCTGCACAGAATTTTCTCACAAAGGATAAAAAAGGTCTTACGAAAAAAGAAGGGCATTTATAAAGGGAATTGTAATTTTGTCGCAAATGAATGAAGGAAAATGAAGGAATAAATTGGGCCCGTTGTGACTTGCGACTGTAAATAAAAACTCATTTTGAAGATTCTTGTTATTTTCCGTTTGCTTGAGTTCTGATGGGTTCATTTCTTACCTTGTCTTATTATTGGGACGTATTTGTATAGTAAGCATATTATTAGGTAACTCATTGTGATTGCTGTTTGAATATTTAAAGTTGTTAGTTAGAATCGGAGAAATGTTGAAGTATTATTAAAAAATGTCTTCCATACTGTAAAGAGTACTTGTGCCTTTTGAATCCTCTGCTTCGATAGGCTGCTTCAAAGCAGTGATGTCGCGGAATGTGAGGAGGAAAAGCACAACTACGTCGCGCTCGTTCTTGATCGGAGCAATTTGGAGTAAAAGCCATAGCGGTGTTTCTGTTTAAAGTAAATAATTAGAGCGAAATGATTAAAAGACGAGCCGTCATGATGAGTTCCTCTCAAACCCAAACCCCGTTCACACTCTGCCGTGCATTTGTCAAAAAGCTCTTCCAACTATTGCACAAAGCTCATTTTTCTACAGTAGACACATAACTACACACCATGTCATATGCGAAAGCGCAAACGTATCTACAAGCTCCAACAATCTACAACTATCTACTACAACAATCTTTTTCCGAATCAAAGGCGAATGTGGAGCACCCTTGATTTCATCACACTGTGAGAGAGATGACACACACAATGCAATATTCCACCATCAGGCAAAGCGAGTGAAAAACAAGAGAATGATAATAATATATTCAAAGTTGCATATAAAGTTTAGAACATGCAGACGGGAGCTGGATGGAACGTTGTTGGTAACTGTGAGCAAGTCCCATGTAATAAAACATTTTTAATTTAATGGTAAACCTGTTACAAACACATGCTAGACTTAATTAGGAAAAGAATCCTTGACTTTACTCAATAAACCTTTTGCACAGATTTTCCTTTTTAATTAAGCAACCCAGCCGACTAGTCTCTTTCTCAGCACACAGGACCGTGTGCAACCAACACAATGTACTATCACCATGTAGGTTACGCTCCATTATACCAGCAGACGTGACTTATAAAATATACAAAGCCTAAATTTATATGTCAGTCTCAAATTATAAGTATACCAAATTTTATAACCATATAGGTACTGTTACTGTTCCTATTATATAAGTGTGTGTACACACTTAAAATAAAAATCCATAATCCGTCTCCCATTCTGAGGAAGGGTGTTATAACATTGAGAAAATATATAACAAAATTGTGTATGAATATGAATGATACTGAGAAAAACAAAAAAGTTCATATTCTTAAATTTTCAAAGAAATCCTGTGTCTTGTATTACCAACTTTAAGAAAAAGTTAACAACCTACACCTAAAAAAGTATCACGACGTTAACACGTAAAGTTTTGTTTTCACAGTCGCAAGCTTTCTTTTGCATAGCATAATTATAATTATATTTTTGCACATTGACAACCGTGACATAATACTGTGGCTATGAAAATCATAATTTATCTAATGTATTTTACCGGTGATGGTATATAAAAAGTTAAAATATTTTCTTATATAGTATTTATTGACGAGTAACGTGACTAGAGTGGTATTTGGGACTAGCGACAGGTAACATGAACACACATATGTTGGAAAGTTAGAAATGAATGGGGTTTGTGTACAGAAGAAGACAATTGATTTGAAAACGACTTTCTTGACAAAATGAGGACAAGTGTACAATACGGGTACGGAGAGAGAATAGAAAATTAAGGCTTCGCATCATTTATTATCTGAGACGAAGGCCCACGCATTGGGTGTCAAGCGTGACGCTATTTTCTGTCGTCGAGTCAAAAATGTATTATCAGTGTACTGCAACTACAACCAACCTTCTCCGTCTCTGACAATACTAAGTAAAAAGGTCAAAATGTATGGCACCGAAGAAAAGTGTTGTGTGTAGAGTCTTGATAGGGAGTTCATGTTTTGCACTAATAGACAAAGCTTCTTTTTCTATCTTCTCTCTCTGAGCTTGGGCCGTACAGTACACAGCTCTACAGCCATGCTGTCTCAACTCAATGCGATCAATCAATAATATTGCTTTCTTTTACAAGCTACAAATAATATCTATCTCGAAATACGCAATATACAATCCTCTTGGATTTAGCGAGTGACTGATACCAGTTAGAGCTGGTCCAACGATTCAATTCCGAAAATTTCCAGCGTGACTGACCACAGTCGGGACACTCATCCTATATATACTTTATGACACAAATATCGTCCTTTCTATATATCCAGAGTACCAGACACACATCGCACCAATGTACCCATATACACATATACTCAATTAATGACTCCAAATTCCAAGTAAACAACAATCATGTAGCCATGTACCTTTCTTTCATCTTTTTTACCATACCTTCCAATATTATACTCTTCTTGCGGTTAGTTGACACACTAGTATTTTCACCCTTACTAAAATAGAATAATATAATACACGTACAGGCTTGGTTGGTATAAGACAGATTGTGTAAAAACTTTTGTTGTTGTGAGGGATGAATCATAATGTCGTGCTTTGTGTTTTTGTAAACATGTCACTAGTCTAAAACTTAAAGAAGTAATTTTACAAGCATTGGAAGTGCAAATATTTTAATGTATTGGTAACGACCGTAATGATTTATAATCTGTAGATAAAACTGCAAACTTAAAATACATACCAATGTAGGCTTTACTAAAGTTGACGTACGGTATGGTATATACGAATCTCAATTTTTTTTAACTGCAAATAAAATTATTGTTAATTTAATAAAACAATTAGATATTGCACTTTTCTTTGCAGTTGTAGGCATTTCGTGTAAGTTAAAAGGAAAGCACAGTGAAAGAAAAGTTCTACTTTATGAACATGTTTTCAAAATATTTGATTGATATTGTACTTTGGTTTCATCAATCAGGAAAGGAAATAAAATAATGATGTGTCTGGTATACATAAGTTTACCTATGCCAAAAGGAGTTTTTGCAAATGTAGTAAGTTATTTGCGTGTGTTGGCAGGAGAGAGGAGGACGTTAGCCACGTCAACGAATTTGAATGTATATAGGGACCTAATAATGTTGAAGTAATTAATTTAGGTTCAGCTTATTCCACGAGTCGCTTCAGGGTAATTGTTGGTAATGTTATGGAAATAGGAATGGTTGCTTAAGTCGGCTTTCTATTAAGTTTTAAAGTTTTTGGTGGATGTGGGTTTAGCCGAGCCTGTTTTAAGTTTAGAGAAAAGAATCTTGTTGTTCCAGATTGTTTGATGTGTGTTTGCGTGCGTTTTTAAGTTTATTGGTGAAGGTTATTATTAGGAGAAGGTAAGGTCGCTAAATAAAGAACCCGCAAGACAATCTTCTTGAACTCTACTGTTTCCTGTATGCGTCATTCATTTCATGAGCTCTCATTTGCAAGTTTTTGCATATAACCAATTTAAAGTAAACGAAGAAAGGATAATACGCTCTATCAGTATATACCGTATACTGAATACTGAATACTACACTCAGGTTCTACAAGTACAAAGGCCTCCTAAAATAAAACATGAGACTGAGAAATTTGTAAAAAAATACAAAGCTGAGGTTTAGCTTGATATTCTTTTCGCATGAGTTCATCTTGAGACGACTACCCTTCTGAACATGTAGATGACTCTTCTTTCTGACCAAAACACAAAGGAATGTAAATGGAGGAGAAAGAGGAAAAAGGGCAGGAATGAACTCTTTTTGCACAAAGCGAGTTGTGAGTCCATGGAAATATGGTAAGTACAGAAGATGTTTATCTGCACAAATTCATAATACACGCGATTCACTCTTATCTCAAATAAAATCGTCAACTTAAATGCAATTTCAGGCCAGATAAATGCATCAGATTGTTGTCCACGTCACTTTCAACTCATTCGACAGTTATTCATGCAACAGTAAATAGAACCACGCCACGTATCTCCAGTGCAACATTTGTGCAGGAGAATTTACATGTAATTCATGTAGCTCAAAATATTTTTTGCAACCATTACCATCAGGAGAAGCATTGAATGTAAATACGCATATCAATCAACTTCGTCGTGTCATGTCACAAGGAAACTCATGTCTTCTTTCTTTTGCACACGTTTAGTACAGCGCTGAGACATTATCTACTTATTTCCTTTCGTATTAATAAAATACCTATGCATGGTATGTGTGATTCAAAAAATAATACAAGTGTTCTACTGAAAATCTGCACTATATCATTTAAACATTCCAAACTACATTACTATCCTTTTTTGCAATTTCTACTATATAAGTACCTGAGGAAAATCCATCATATAAATTTGAAATATATAGGATATAGGATTATTTGATGCATCTGTAGAGAAATGCGATTGTTGAGTAAACCGTGGTTGCAGTTTTGTTGAATTTGGATTAGACTCTAGTGGTAGATGCATCATTGTGTGTTGGCAACGTTGAATATTGTTAGTTGTTGGTGTGAGTGTACGTAGGAGACAGAGATATGCAATAGGAAACAAAAGTACAACTGCCAATATTGAAGCGAAGGTCAAAACACTATCGATTTCAGTTGATTTTAGTGGAGTAGTATTATTTGTAGTAGTATTAGAGCATTACTACTGTATTTTTTGTGGGGAAGGCCGTTATCTACAGAATTCATGGGCAGGTAGACGTTCTACTATTCCCGTAGTGCCATATTATATTTATTTTGCTAGTGGAGCTGGAAGTTTATTGAGTAGATATGAATGTGTGGGGCTAGGCACTGAGGTACTCATTTATTCGCGTATGCAGCCATAGCAGTGAACGGGTTATTACTGAATGTCTACTATGCAACGCAATGAGTGTCACTGGAATATATTTATAGCCGTAGTAGGCTCTGATGCTCCCATACATGTGTAATGTTTACTACGTATGTTATTTCCATTCCGTTACTGATATACCAAACCAAACTCTCCACTTTCAAACTTATTCCTTCCTTTATGTAGTACTTGTTTGGCTATTTTGTATCCGCCCGTTCTCTGCTCCTCTCGCCTAATATTTTTCATATATTATTAAGTAACCAAGTTGCTTTATACCATACGAACACCAAAGCTGTCTGTCCGTCTGTCTCTTAGTCCTTTACCACGATAGCTTGAAAACGGATTGAGATATTTTTATCTAATTTGGTATACAAACTAGTGAGGATACCTATATGAGAGTCTAAGAGATGGTCAATAGGTCAACCCCCTTTCATGACCTTTAACCGTGTTTTGAGTAACTTATACTGGTGTAGATACCGGCTAATATATTCAATACATTCTAAATACTGCGAAGTGAATTTCTCTTACGTTTGAAAGTGAAGACCGCCAACTTTTGAATTGTGAGGGCAATAACGTTTGAATATTTATTTCTTAATACACTGACGAATCTGAGTAATCCTACTCTACTAACAGTGTCACAGTTGACGTGTTGACGTCACAGTTAACGTTGACGTGTCATAGTTTGCAAGCGTCACTGTTAATTTCGTTACTTCCTTGAAGCGTTACAAATGGTTTATTGCTATATGAATTTACAAATAGCACAAAGCATCCTTAGTAATGTGTATTATAAAGTTCTATAGGGATAGTGCTAGAAATAGGTTGGAATGACTAGACTACTGGGGCTCTACTCTACATGCATAATGGTATGTAATATAAGTTGACGTAAGAGTGGTAGCATTATGCATTACGTTATTATTATACGGAATTGAGTGTTTCATGTATACATTTGTCGTATAGATTTGTCCTCGTATATGTAGACTGAAGGGTAAGTAAAGTAACAATGTAGTTTGTGTCCTTATAAGGCTGTGAAGCGGGAAGAAAGAAGTGAGCTGGGTTGAATCGCCAATATTATTGATTCCGTATTTGTCGTATTTCACACAGCCGAAGAGAGAAAAGCAAAGCAAAATCGGGCGAACTTGGCCTGTAATGTGCGCCCATTTGGTATGACTACATTGAAAGGACGGGAAGTCTTGTTTTACTTACTATAAGCCATTGCCATGCCTAGCCGAAGAACAGAACTAAGCTAAGTGTCCAATAACAAAAGTTCTGTGTGCTGGAAGAGTGTGGCTTCTACGAGAGCTGGGCATAGCCTGCATTCCTGCACAGTCTACACATACGTGGAGTATATTTGTAGTTGTTCCATGTAATATACTCTAATGCAACTATCGACACACGGAGAAACTTTTCGGGCGGGTGGGCCATTGCTTGCTCGGTCGTTCTACTTTTACCTTTCCGATGCACTACATTTTCCTCTTCCTATTCTCTCTCTCTCAACGCCAAGGCGAGCTACAAAGACTTTTAATGTTTTCTCAGGCTATACCCAAACTTTAGTCAGGAAATTCTTCTCCAGCCTGTCTGCCAATCCCACGCTCTCTCCTCTAATACTATTTTCGCATTCTGCCCGTCTAGGACACACTCATAACGTTTATTACTCTACAAAACGTCTACTATATTTGTACAAATGCGAAAAGAACAGCTACACTTTTCATACGTGCAATTTTCGCTATAACGTGATCATGGACTGTAAGTAAGGATTGACATATTAATTTACAACAATATGCCTAGCACAATCCGAGAAAGTTACTGCTCTCTCATGCTCCCTCGACGGATGATGGAAAGAATCTTTCCTACATGCAACAAACATTTACAGACACAAATGTACAGAAGCAGATTACAAAGCAGAATTTATAAATTCTGTTGTGCCTTATACGCACAATACACAATTAGGTTACTTTCTTCTTCTTCTGTACATGTGACGTCTGAAAAGTTTCTGTTGCTCAGTTGAGTATAGAAGTGTACAAGTATTATTTTTAGTCGCGTGGATTCACGGAAGGAGGTTCCTTTAATCAGAAGGAACAGCGTGGTGCATAGAAAGTAGGTAACTACTTACACGCACAGGGTTAAAGTTTATTTGCATTGTAAAAGTGAAGTAGTATACGCGGAAGCCATGAACTCAAGATCAGTTCATACATTTGTTAGAAAGTGGCGTATGTAGATGTATATGGTATATAAGGCATAAGGGGAATTATTTTCAGGATCTTTTATACTCATTCGTGAAAAAGGATGGAGGCTATCATTTCAGTTGGCAATACAGACGTAAAACCCTTGATCTCTCATCCAGCTTTGATTAATTTTATGTGGTCTTGTATAACCCAGAGATACATACAAAAGCTATCATTAGTCTGTCTGACTTACAGTCAGAAGTTCTCATCAATTAAAGATTCTCCTACTCCCAGCTTTCTTCAATCCATCATCACACACAGAAACTTCTTACGTAATATCCAAAACTGTCTGCGCAGTATGTGCATTATACATTGTTATTCATACTTAGTAGTGGATCTGCAGTTTTTTCCCTGTATTACAGTATTCTTCTATATAAGCTGTTAACTTTCAAGAGATTGTTTTTGACAAAACAGTATAGTGCAAACTGCAAAGGCTAAGATCCCTAAACCTGCCCAGTGATAACAAACTCTCACAATATGTTCTATATACTACACTTTAGTAAACTTTAAAAAATTATCCCTAGCCTACATTTTTAAGGATTATTAAAGAGTAACAAATATTTTTGTTTGTGGTTGTTGACAGAATTTTAAGCAGTGTAAAATGTGGATCCATAATTAACCAAAACAGCTTTTCAGTATTAAACTAGTATTAAAATGAATTGAAGGTAATCTGGTATAAAGTATTTTGATAGGAGTATATTATACATGAACGTGTTATTTACATTCACAATTGCTTTGAATGCACACACAAATAGAGGAAGATTCATTTGCATCCGTAAACCAAACGATATACAAAAGTAACCCTATTTATTTATGTTCGTATACAGGATGTTAAAATAGGAAATGGGTATAGTGTAGGTATAGGTGTATTGGTATTTACTTAAATTGGAACTAATATTTCCCAAGTATCTAAGTCTGAATCTGTTATTGTTTAAACAGCGAGTTTTGCATTGCAGCTTGGGAATTTTGCTGAAGTCATCTTTCATTCTTCATTCTCTTCTCATTTCCTTTCCAGCGAAGACTTACGATATTCCCTTTCAATATTCTTTTTGCAGAAATGCCTCTGTTGACTCAACATCCACCCTTTCTTTCAGCTTGGCATTCCCACTTCCAAGTATTGACATAAGCCAACCTCAATTCTGAGCAGAGTATATAGAAGTAGCAGTGTATGCATTAAGCAACTACTACTTCATGTTTAACACTTTCACCACCCGCACTACTAAAGCCACAAAGTGCTTTCAATTGAATTACAAATATAATACGCTTAACCTAATGATCATAAGTTGTCATTTGCATTTATTTTCTACAACTTCCAGCACAGAAATTGCACAAAACAGAATTAAGGACTTCTGTAGCTGCAATTTGCTTTTAGGTATTTCTCACTGTGTAATATTCCAATGACTGCTAATATACTATATAATGTTTTCAATTCATATTAACAATATTTTTCATATAGGTAGAGGATTGCCATTATTATTCGGGTGATGTTTATGATTTTTAATTACCTGGTTTGATGGAGCTTAATGATTTATTAGCTATTGGCAATATTATAATTGCAAACAACACGAAGCTCTAAAGACAAGAAAATCGAAAAGATATCATTCTTATTCTTATATAATTCTTTACAATCGAATGACGAATATTTCGCTTTAGCTGTAATCATTTCTTTGGAAGACTTGAGCCTTGATTTGATGGCTTATAGACTAAAAGAGGAAAATATGAAATAACAAGTTGATGTGAAGGAATAGAAGTTGGCTGGCGGACGATTCTATACACGTGTCCTTGGGAAATCGAAATAACAAGATTGTTTTTGTGCTTGGTGTTTTGTAAGTAACATGAGATTTGGCATCATTAAAAGAAGAGTGAGGTTTTGCCCATCCGCCATCCCTGTAAGCTTGTTTTCACCACAAATGTATGAAATAATGTAATTACCATGTGTGACCTACAATGTTGCTTGAGTTGTTATTAGACTCATATCCTTACAAAACTCTGTTCACTCTCCTGGGCACATGTTACAATCCGACTCTGCCGTAGGTGTACGGTGTACTACTAAACGGGTTTACCTTCACCTACATTATGCATTCATAAGGTGCCTCACCTACCAAGCCATTCCCTACTCCGATTCCATATCATGAACAAGCTTAAAGCTCCTTAGCTGCTCAGAAAAAATGACATGGTTCCTGTGTGTTGTGCCTCACAATAGTGTGGCCTCCATTTCCATTCCACTTTCACCAGTCCAAATATTTCCCCGTTTTTGAATGACGTTGCCTGCACAACCCACGAAAGGAAAGCTCCATATTATAATAAATAAGCCATTTATGCGTTTAAGGCGCTACATTAAATAACGCTCTGTGTAAACTACGTTCACAAATATTTTGTCCTTTTGTACTCAAAACTCCTTTTCAATGTAGCACGGAAAAGTTCCCTCGCTATATCGTTAAAGTATAATGGTTAGAACTAGAACATGTTTGCAATTCCCGTTTATATTATTAAAGATAATACCTATCCACTTATACGTAAATACACCTTACACTTACACCCAATACCTATAATACTGCACCTATTATTATGTTAAATGTATTTTTCTAAATATGTATCGTAATTCTAGGATTTTCCTACTTATTCTCAGACAGTTCTAAAATGTCCACGTAATATTTAGATGTACCTCGCACATTTCCTACTGGAGAAAACGTACGAGAGGTATGTGGAAAAATGCACACGGGAGAATGTAACACAAGAGAAGCGCTCGTATACAGGAAAACTTGCTTTACAAAATTGTTTGTTATGATTGTTGGTGTTGCAGCACATAATAAGTGTGATATAACAAAATGTGTACAACATATAATACAGTGGGTTGTTCATTATATGCTTTAATATTCCACTAGCACAATACACGGAGTATCTCCACTGCCATACAGCCCGACCTCTTATCGGCTTCCTATAAAATGCACACAAAATACACAATAACGTAGCGTACAGACCATGAATGCACTCCAGGCAATAAACACAATGGTTTGGTTTATGGTTTTCGTACCGACGTGTTTGCAAAGTGCTACGGGTATATATATATAACGTATATAGCTCTGGTATATAGTGGCTGTTTTCCTATAGCGGCGAAACATAACTCACCGAGCACAGTAGGGTGTATTATATTCGCAGGAGATAAGTAGCCACAAGCTCTATTTTCCTCATCAATTAATTCTGACATTCTCATCGTAAAATGGAGCTAATAATAACTTCTATGAATTCATACATGATTAACTATCCTGGCATGTCAAGCTCAAGGATTTCTCTTAATTTTAGCATAACAAATGCATTCCCCCGCTGTAGGAGCTTTGACACGTAATATCAAATATTTATTCGTCACAAAGCTTATAACCCGCAAGCTTTATGCTCTCAATGAATTTCCTCTCACAAAAATGCAATGCACTGTTCCCGCAGTAATTATTATAATGCATTTGTAAACACAACCATTCACTTTAACGATTTTCGACACACAAATACAAAATATGAATGAACCACATTGTATCAAGATTGCACATTTTAATTGCAATCTCCCCCCAGGATTTTATACGTGTGTTAATTGTGCATACATGGAAATACACATACACCTAACAAAGGTAATTTGCATATAAATACTTAATGCTATGTTAAAATTGGACCACAGGTGCAATGTACCATGAAAATCAGGAATAGATAAATACCTGAGCAGAATTAGAATTGCCAGAGTCATTAGGGAGACTGCACTATTGCCCTACTTGCGTGGAACACAAGTCTTTGGGAGAGAGAGAGAGAATGAAGTGAAACAAATGCAGTATTCGTTGCAAGTGCATGGAAATGGTTAATGGACATTTTGTGTTTGGTAGTAGTAATGAGTGAAACCGAAAGGTAATGATTAGACATGAAGAAGGAGATTAAAAGGCACAATTAGGGAGTGCATTAAATCCGCCATTAGCATTAGTTAGCATATAAAACGGGAAATGAGCGAAAGAAATAATGCATGTACCTGTCTGGGAATGTGGCTCCTGTAAATGTAATCTAAGTAGCTACATTCTGTATATTTGAGGGTTGTGCTGTGCTTTGCACTTTATAGGAGTGTTGTGCTGAAAGTCTGTCGGGATCGGTTTACTTTATCTGCTAAAATGTTTGGACGGAAGTGCACGGATATTACACAAACATAAGTGAGTAGGCCTGTCCATAACAAAGTAAAAGTAACCGATAGCAAAGGAAAAGGAAGCAAAAAGAAATCATGTCTGTCTACACACACAAAGACTGGAATATCGTTTGGGAGTAGCGAGACACAGACACTCCGTATAAGGAATACCCTTCCCGTGGATATAGACGATGAAAGTAAGCATGACGGCATCCCTAAATACATTTACACTAAAATTACTACTACTATTACTACAAGAGCATAGTAGAGCTACTACTACTATATACGGGTATATATAGTTGATAGTTTACTACGTAGTAGAAGAGACAGGACAGAGGTAGTAACCGAAGAAGAAGAGAAGAAGAAGAGTCGTTCCATGTGTGATAGTGGGAATGGGGAAAAATAGGAAAGTATAAAGACAGTTTAAGTTTGCACATCCGTATATCTGGAGACTACTAAGTGGAATATGTGTGTGTAGCTTATATGATGAAATAAAGTAAGCTAAAGGCGAGTTGATTTTAGTTTAGTGCCCTGACCTTCTGCCAGCTTAATGGTTGATGGGAAAGGAAGGAAATAATGGGAAGGGAAGAGCTATTTTTAGACACTTTTAGTTTCTCTTCTCCCGCCCATTCACGATTCCCTTCCACCAAATTCAGGTCAGCATTCATTAGAAACATACAATATACTCCTGTGCTCAGTTCCACTCTACTCCCATCGCAAAAACACCCTTCCTTACTACTACTACTACACATACATATAGTCTCTGCTATATTTATAACTCCGTCAGTGCATACCCCTCAATATTTGCAAGTTTCCATTTTAGCACACTCCAGTAAGTAGTCAAAGTCCAGTCAACTACTCGCAGATAGCACACGAACAGGATTTATTCAAGGATACTACATAATAATAACGTAGCGAGTAGGAATAGTAATGGATACCGCACCCGTACTACCACTACTACTCTTAACACAATACAAAGCACCTCGTAGTCGTTCCTGTAACCGAATCAGCCTTCATTCCCGCAAAACTCCCGACTGGAGAAAATGGGAAAGTCAAGGAAACGCTAAGCGACCCTTTTTACTGCCACCACCACTGACTCTACTCTATGCATGGACAGGAACAATAATAAAATGTCTGCCGGCTAAACACTTTGTCCATCCTTCTCCTCCACGTCTGTCTCTCTATAACAACGTCCTCACAGACATTTCTGCTGTCCTCATCGCATCTTTAAGTAGTACGAACAGAAACACGATCTTTTGTATAGGCCCTATGCTGCTGCCGCAGCCAACCATACCATCACCTCGTGGTATCGTCATCACACGACACTTCCACGACTACACCAATCCCATACGCCCACAATTAGCCTTAGAGATTTCTCTCTGTGTATAATATTTACTACTTGGACGGAATACCATGGCAGAAGACTATAGCTACTTAAAACTAACAAAGAAAAGTACAAAAAGGTACTTGTATGAAGAGTGTTGAGTAATTCTGTCAACAATCGATAATTTCGAGTGTTTTCTTACAATAGGTGGGTTTTGTCGTGTGAAAGAGACACAGAGAGACGTTTACTTGACTCCGGGAGAGTGAAGGAGTGTTGTGGTTGAGCAGGGATGCCTCGAGGACAAGTTAAGTATGCAGTGTAGCTTGATTGACTCTTAAAATTCAAATAGGATCACTATCAACCATTACGCATTATGGGTTCAGTTTAGTATACGCTTGTATACATAGTAAACTGTGTACTACTATGTGCAAGCTTTCCCTGATACTATAAACGTCTTATATATAGGCTATACATAGGAAAGGCTATGCTATATGGGCCTACTCTGTACACATCTTTAGATGAGATTGCTTAGCTGGCTACTTTTCGTCATCGTATCATTTCTTCTTATCTTCTTTTACTGTAAGTTCATTTGTACTAACTGGAAATCAATACTCAAGTGCTTGCCAAAGTTGTCTGGTAGGAATTTAAATATCTATTGCGTCTTCACCAGACACTTCTTTAGTTGCTGTCGCTTCATTTCATATTGCATTAAAATCGCTACGAAGAAAATAACGGGCTAAGTTATGAATCTGTTTAAATTTAAGTTATGGCTATAGTTAAAGGCATATACATAGTATATATCTATATAATGGAATATTCTCCGGAGAAAGAATGGTGAATCATCATAATTTAAATGTATTTAGTGTTATTATGTAGGTAGTAACACAAGGAAATTTTAATCACGATATTATTTTATAGACTTTCACTGGCAACCGCACCCAAACGCTTCGTGTTTAGAATTTTAACATGCAAACAGGACACTACAGTTTCGCAATACTATCGGAAACGTTAAATGGGTGAATTGCAAAGTTATACGCAGATAAGTGAGTCAGTGTAGTAGTAGTATACGTGTGTTTTGTGGCTATGTGGTTTATAGGCGTGTTAAACCACTCTCTGCTAAGAAAGTAACAGTAGTAGTGGTAATAATAACAAGGCCACAAGTAGGTAGTGCAGCTATAAAGCTGTAAAAAGTTATACAAGAAAAATGTACGTGTTCCTTCTGGGTAAGTTGGTCTTTGGCTCGTTTGAGCTGTAAGCTAAGTATATAGGTAATAATATAAGTTAAGTAAGTATTGGCAATAGTGTTTCGGTAATAAGGAGTTTGGTTTTAGGAAGAAATGCGGTTTGGAGACCACGTTGGCTAGACCTGGGCATGGGAAGGTGTTAAAATGAAGAAAGGCGCATGGACAGCACAATGGGCTTTTGAAGTCGAACGTAAGAGTTGAAACTGCACTTTACCACGAATATATTTCCTCGTTTGTATTTGTGACACGCGATTTTTCAATCGTTCGTTGATTTCTTTTGTGGCTCGTAGCTAATATCTTTCTAAGTAAATAAGTGGCACTAGTTAAACTTGAGACTACTGCACTGGCCACCTTTCCTTTACTTCTCCGTCCCACCCGTCCCTCACAACATTTCTTCCACTTTCTTCCCTCCGTTCCAGTTTCTGCACTTCCTATTTCATGCATTAACTTATATTATACCTATATTTCAACCTACCTGTACCTACCCTCACCATATGTATTTACACCACACATACAAAATAATCATTCCTCAACGCTTGACCATTGTATGCCCACATTACGAATGTTATTTTAATAAACAATATTGCCAATTTATAAAAGTAAGCCTCAATATTTAAATATATTCCTGATTCCTGACCTTTTATGCTGTAGTACTATGTAAAGTTGTTCATATACTTGCTTTTTTACAATTATGCAATCTACTACGCAGTAAACGTTGAGTAAATTGCAAAGGTGTAAAATGATACTTGTCAGCAATACGTAGGTTTTGTTGCATGGTATATTACTAACCATGTTAGTGTATCAGATTAAAGGCAATTTATTAGCTCTTCTGTGTGTTGGTTCAAACATGTCGTTCATTTATAAGACAGCCTACTTAAAATAGTTGTTCTTTACGATGTATTTATGAATTCCCCATTAAATTCTGCGTCAAATGAGTTGATATCCTTTAGGGTACTTTACTTCAACAGCCACTTACATCAGTCATAGCAATAGTTTTATTGCTGTAATATGTAAGTCATAAACCAGAACTAATTTCCTGCAGCAGCCTATTTTATATTACATCACACATCACTTCGCTCAGGTGTTCTATTCCAAAAAACATTCCATTCACTTCTTTAATTCTGTTAAAGCAAATCTAGAACATATACATTGCAAAGGCCTCTGCTCCTCTCAATAATGCGTTTCTAATCCAAAATCTATCTACAATTTTGTAACGCTCCGATATTTAATTGAGCTACAAGCATAGGCCGCAAATAACCAATTTTTTACACTTTGTGACCCCCCCCCCCCCCCAAACTGTTTGTGACCCTACCAAATGGCAACCCTAATTACGCGTTTGAATAACCTACAAAGTACACCTGAATATGAATGTTGAATTATTTAAATTTATAAAAAGAGAGATTTAAATTAATCGAAAATCAAAGTGAATAAGATGCAATAGTACTATGTAAGAAACTTGAACTTTTCTATAATAATGTACCAGTTCATTATGTGCATAATTCAGAACACAGTATCACTGTTGACTCTGACACTTTTCACGAACCATATTGTAATTGTTTACTGAAGTTAGGAATATAGGATTAAAACTGGCAATATTGAGGATATAAAAAATGGAACTTTTTGTGGATTTATATTTCGACATTTAGAAAAGAAGTATGGATGAGTGGAGAAAGTATGAAAGTTGTTTGACTGGTGTTGCAGCGTATTTTAGTGGGACGGGTGTTTTATTCTATCGTAATAATTCAAGACAGAAGTGTTGTATATTTAGTTATCTACATAAACTGTATGTGTCTAGGCATAGAGCTGGGAGCGTTTCTTACGTCATGGACACTGCTGTACTCATGTACATGTGTGCAATAGTTGGGAACACGGTGTGCTACATCCATACTCCATGGTGTATCTGCGGGGTCTAAAAATAGTGTTTGGAGAAAGTGCACATGAGGTTTAGGGGGAAAGTTCTTCTTGACTTTTCATAGAGACACCACAGAGTCAGTTCATGTCCCATAAAAACTTCGGAGCAACCATCAAACGAAATAAGTCAGAATTTACGTCCGTATGGCAATACACAGAACAGTTGACTAACTCCGACCGGGCCAACAATTTATGGTTTTGTAACATGAGAAATTATTATTACCACATTAAACATTATTGAATTTCCTCTGGAGTCCACGTAGCCGCATCAATGCACATTTCCTTTATCTCCTCCTCTCCACTCTTTCCATTACACAATGTTTAATTTGATATAGCAATATAACACAATTAGTTTAATTTACTTCTGTCAAAGTCAACTTTCACTTTAGTAAACACTATTACACGCTCCTGTGGTCTGTCCTACAGATAATGCACCGTGTGCTGTGCGTACACACACACCCTACCTAATTCCAAACAAACAAACTACATAATGCGCTCCATATGTATTCATAAAATAAAACCATAACCGTTTGTTGCTTTATTAACCTGAAATTAAATGCACACAGCTCACTATCCTCTCAATTCAACCGCAAATGAAAATTTTACCATCCTTTTTATCAGCTCAAGGCAACACACGCAAATCTATGTATCTCCCACAATATCCTTTTACCTATACGCTAAAAAAACTTGCTTATTTCAACATTTATCTCCATTAATTTGCAACACAGAACTACTACTACAGCAGTAGTCGCAAAACTCAACAAAATTCATGCTGATTGTGTAGTTTATGAATTTTATACATTTTCCACGTGAGTGATTCAGAATATTGTGAAAATTTAAGAATCTTTATATTCACTCTTTTCTAACCTACAAGTTTAAAATAACGAATTTTGTGGATTTCGTTAATTTTATAATTTGGCAGGCAAGTATTTGCAGAATGAATTTTTCCGAAGTCCCCTGAGTATTCTAAACGTGCTAATGTTGTTCTCCAATTAAAAATAGTTCCAATTAAGCAATGATGACGAGTCTTACAAGTGCAAGAGCATCACTCAATGACACGGTATTCTGATCAGGACACGAGAAATGAATCAGATCGTATTTTACAATGCAAGTCCAATCAAGTAGCCTGCTTTGATTGGTTAATGCGGAAAGAGAGGTGCCTATACACTGCTGCGTTTCTATATACCGAAAGTGTAAATTATACGAACAAAGCTGGGAAATTTAGAAAGGTTGCTTTTGTGTTTACGGATTTGGATGTTGTGTTTGAGTTCAATCAATTCTGTGTACACAGATTACTCCTGCACGTTATGAAAGCGGCTGTGTAAGTGTAAATTGTGTAATGCATGTGTTGTGCCTGTATCTTTAACACACACACTAGTTATTCTTTGTTTATTTTGCTTACGTCTAAACTAAACTGCATGCTCTATTTATTTGGAGCTGAGAGCATGACTGGAAATGGAATTCCTTATGGCGGCTCTTGCATGAACTGGGATGCGAGTTGTATTGAATTCATAGTGTGGTGGTGGTGTACGGAGCAAAGACACTGACAGATAACACAGAGGAATTGTACAAAACAAAAGGACCACAGAATTCTGTTTTACAGGCGAATTATGTTACTATTATTTTATTTTACCTTCTGAGCTCTCCTGTGTCTTTCTCTGTGCACTGCACTCTCCACCACTCACATAGCGTCAGAGAAACAAGATCCAAATGGGCCAACACAATAAGACACATATTCCCATATAATAAACTCATATAGTCATTTAATATAAATTACATAGGTATATTACCTATATAGAGCACTATGCAAGTACGATAGCTACATATATAAATAGATAGCATTGTGGGCAACTGTTCTTCTGGTTCTTGTGTTAGTGAGAAGGGCTGAATGAATCACCCTCTGTATTACCTATATAGAGCACTATGCAAGTACGATAGCTACATATATAAATAGATAGCATTGTGGGCAACTGTTCTTCTGGTTCTTGTGTTAGTGAGAAGGGCGAAAGAGAGTAAAGTGGTGAAAGCAAATGTAAATAAATACACAAAGTCTGATTTGAACATAACAGAATAAATTTTACACATTTTCATGTCTAACTGGAATGGAACGCTCTGATGGTTAGGTAATACTAATACTCCACAACCCTGGTTAGGTTAATTAGGTAGTTTCCCAAAGAGTCTACTCTACATACATATATCTACTCCAATCTCACATTATACTACCAAAAAGATTTAATTCTGTCGTTGAATGTGTGGAATTGCAAACGAAAGCAGTTTGGGTAACTATAAAGAACAATTGACTGATGAATGACCATTCATTTACTCCTATAATATATACGCGCTAAATTACCTAGTAGTGTTAATTTTCCTTCTTGAACACGTATTCCTTTATGTACATACATATTGACGTAGCAAAGTGCACTGATAATAATATCCCACTAAGTAGTAAGTATATACAAACAAAATAAACAACCACGAAATTATGTATATTTTTGCGGAATGTGGTTGATATTAAATGGAATGTGCTGTGTAAGTCGTGGACGAATTAATTATGCAAAATATTTACTATTTACAGTTCTGTGTTGTATCGTTTGGCAAACATCCCTTTGGATATTAGGACATAACAGTCAACATGGCATAAAACCACTCATAATTCAACCACCTAAAAACTCTACATCACATTTACGTATACGTACATAACACAGGCTAAACATTTTATGACGTGGGACGTGACAATATCGGATACAAACACAGTTTTCCCAACCAAGGTTGAGTCACTACAATACATACATTCTATTTTCGGTGCTTTACCTACTGGAAGCGGGCATTGTCGTTGTTGTAGAAAAGTAAAGTTTATAGGAGAGCAGAAGAATAGATAGGAGCTAAGCTCATCATTGTGCAATAATATTAAACAGGATGGTTTGTGGCGGTTGCTGTGCATATTTTAGTATGCGGGAAACATTAGCAAAAACATGCATGGATCGTTGCGCAGGCTTACAGTTTCCCGATTCGGTTAGTTGGCTGTCATGAATTTTGATTGACTGACATTGGCACTGTCCTGTTGTGTCCTCAAAGCTGATGAGGATGGGAACATGCACACACCATGCATTGTTAACAACAATTCTCCTTTGTCATTATATCCCATTTACTGCAACTCTACAACTACTTATGTCTATACCAACGTCGCTCGCGGATGGCCATAAAAACAACCCACGACTCCTCCGGGCTTCCTACCCGCTTAATTCCGCTGTTCTTCCGCCTTCTGTCCTTTCTCTCACAAATTCAGCCTTTCTTTCTTTATACACTGTCTCATAGCAGAGTAATTACTACACACCTTTCCTCAATTCAATCCAACCTTTCTACTCAACCCATACAAATCGATAATCAAGTCAAAACTGAAACGCTCTACCTTTAAACTCCCACACACATTAATTTGCATTGTATATCTGTACATGGAGAAGTCATCTTACTAACATTAAATGCTAAAAAAAGTTTTCTTTGCTTTTTCAACACTTTTTTAACCAGAGACGAATTCTATCACCTTTGTATTGTTTTTCTTTTTTGCCTTTGCTTTGTCAACACATTTAGCTTCCGTTGTACAGCCTGAACTTAAAAACGATCAGCTGGAGACAGACAGACCTCGATAACTCAAAGCGAACTGAAACGGTTCTAAGGACTCCTCACTCGATAAGTCAAAATACGATGAATAATGAAAGTAAACTAAAATATTGACGAAGTGCTGGGGTATTATTACGCTTCATTCTTTCTGTGTGTGTAAATGTCTCACACTGCTGTCTCCTTTCATTATATGTATGTGTGTACAGCTTTTGAGCACCCACTTCGATTTAAGATTCAAATATTTAGGTAAACACATTACTTTTGCACGTTAAGACCTTGCGTGTGGTGAAATGGCTTATTATAGTTGGAAACACTCGCTACTATGATTTTATAATGTGTTTTCTACTGTGTAATAATGATAAAGAGGACAATTTTGATTGCAGCACACGCTAATACATATTATTAGTTGAGACGTAAGAAGTCAAGCGAATAACTCGCTCAATACTACACAAAAATTAGCTTAATATTTACTTAGGCATGCTTCTATGTTTCTCTCTAGTGGAAATGCCTTGTTATGTAATATTGCAGCTATATGCAAAGTGTACAGCCATTACTGTGTAAAATTACACTGCTAAGACTACACTAGTAGTGTAGTTTTATTTGTAGGAACGCATTTGGACAAATGCGGCACAAGACATGGTACAATGCGTTCTGCAATGTGTGATATCTCGAAAGTTAATTCGCAACGCTTCATGTTTGGTTGCTGAAAGATCGATCAGATATAAAATGGGCTAACACTATCCAAACTTCCAAACTACACGTACAATACCTGCAGACAGTCACTGGATATCAAGAGCTGTAAATAATAAACTCACCAACGGTTGAATAAATGATAACAAAATGGAAAAGTATCGCAGCTGAACACTACTACTGCCCCTGGACCATGGTCTAACTTTGTGCAAACAGGAATACTTTTACAACCCCTACGTGACAAAACCCTTGTACTTTACAAACTCATTTCTTGGAAATACTATTAAATACTAATGACTTAACAAGCTAGTCTTATTCCTTAGCCATACCTTCTATTTATAGTCGGTAAACCACCCTGAGTCCTCAAACAATAACGTTAAATTAACTTTGTATTTTCTGTTACTTAAATAATCTATTTGAAATTAATGAAGAAGCCTGTTAATGAATAAACCTACTTCGAAATACCGTAATTACTAAATAATTGAGTGTTAATAAAATGGTCATTGGCGAATCAACATTTCTACAATGCAAACATTTTAATGTTTAGTACAATTCGTTATATTTACCAAAATACAGTAAAACAGAAGTGCAACATTTATTTGTAAAGCTAAGTGTATGAATAATTTCCAGTTGAAGAAAGATTTTTTGTATTTGTATAGCTTAAAGAGTTACAAGTCAGGAGGTTGGTAAAGGATTTGGGTTTGTAAAGAGGGAAAATCTGTGAGCCCGTAGAAATTACCTGATTCTATTCCTGCAAGTCTACTTTGGAAAGCTACGCATGATTTGAGAAAGGCTTAACAGCATAAAATAGTTGCAACTGGCCCTCAAACAACAAGCAACGTAAGCAGTGTGTATTCCGTGATAGCACCATACACTTCGAAAGAGAGAAGGCTATGTGTAGAGCTGGAAGATCAAAGAGAAGAGAATTGATGGGTATAGTCGTAGTAAATTGATACCTCGAAAGAAACAAAGTACACAGGAAAAAGCACGTTGTTGAGTTGTGGCGTTATACGAACAGAAGATGAAAGGTGTAACTGCTACCTACAGGAACTGTAATGCCTATACTGCCTATTTTCACTTTAACTCTTTTGTCCAGTTTTCCGTATCTGTATAAATATGACCCGCAAATGTTGATTTTGACTGGAGCGAAGAGATACTGCTGTATGTACAAGGGAAGAACGACAGGGACAGAAGAAAAATGAAAGGACAGCAGTGTGGCGTACATTAAAGTGCAGGTTGTATAGTATTTAACGGAGACATGTATTATCTGAGTGCGGTATTTGCAGCATAGGCCTAAATTGTATGTGTCTCGTCTATATCTATATCTCGGGTGTAAAAGTGTAGAAGAGACGAGCAGAAAGTGACAGAGAGCTATAGAAAGGACGGAGGAGTTGTGTGTTGATCTGCTGTGGTAAGTAACGTGATGTGAATTGAGAGAGAGAGGAACCCGACAAGATCCATTCAGCCGTGGCAGACAAAGCACAGACACTCTTTTGTTTCCTCTCCTCTTCAAGATGTGTTACATTGCTTGACCTGCTCGTCTGTGACAACCATCAGTAAACATAAAAAGAATAGCACTGCATATACATCCTCACTCCTAATATATAAAACTGTACTTCACTATAATATATGAAGTATAGCAGTTATAGAGGTATAAAATATATTTGTGCATTATGCTTCTTCTGATATATAGTAGACATATAAATTTGTTATAGCAATAAACCGAAGTATCTCGTATTTTCTAAAGTGTCGGCCTTACGTAAAATATTGTTGTGTGGTTGTCCAAGTACTGTGACCACGGTTAAACAGAAATACTATCATAGTCATCGTCACTACTACTGCTACAGTCATCATAAGGGCAGGATCATATTCTCGTACTGCACATACATAGACAGTTTTCCTTGCTGAGTGACACACGGAGCAATTCTGCTACAATGGCAAAGGCTAATAATAACAATAAAGAAAACAGGAGTGGTTTAGTCGCACACGTAATACGAATCTATACGTCCCTGTCTACCTTGCTTTGTTCACTTGACGTAATAAAAGGTAAAGCGTTATAGCCAAGGAGTGTATTAGGTATATAGATAGATGTGTAAATGTATAATGTCAGCTGTAGTATTCCAAGTAGATATCAATTCATGTTTTCACAATGGAAAATATCGACGAGCAAACCAAGCTAGCCTTTTGACCTACATCTCTCAGACTCCACCTAATGCCTATAACACTCAAGGTGCAAGTGTCTATCATACGACGAGTCACAAAAGATAAAAATCATAGTAATAGTATTCTCTCCAAGAAGGTAGACACAAAATCATCCAGAAAACCATACACAGCAGACATGGACAGGGAAAGCTTAAGTTACCATTTTTTGATCTTTAATGATGGAGCCGCAGCAGACAGAAAAATAATAGAGGATAATATACCAATGTAGACTATATATATGACTTTATATTATTAGTATAGTTAAAAGACGAAGATGTACATGATTTGGTAATGCTAAAGGTAAAAGTAGACATGGGATCAATAGAAATATGTTTTTAGTGACTACAAGAAGAAGAAGAAGGATAATGCATCTAGCTGCATGTTGTATGATGATTCGTTGAGCTGTAATTTAGAGAAGCATTCCTGTCGTAAAGAGAAATGAAGAAGAAGAGGAAAAGATGATGATATAAAATATTAAGCGCAGAAATGAGTTTTACACATCACAGCTCAGACTCTTCAGTCTTCATGACGCTCTTTTCACAAACACACCACCATCAGTCTACACGATACACGTCCATCCATCATCATCTGACGCTGGATTTACCACAATACAAGAAAAAGCCATACACACACATCGAATAATATTTACAACTACATTTATACACACAGCTATTAATTGCTCTTATATTATTACTCCCACCCTAATACCAACCAACACAAGATGCCACCGCACTATACACTGTAATAAAATGTCCTAAGCTTCAAACTTAACACAGCACTATCAACTTCTTAAGTACCAACCTTAAAAGTAACCTATAGATCTTCTTCGGTTACTAAATCCACATACTTGAGTATTTCAAAACAAATACACTTGGATGAGATGGAATAAAGTACGCTCTCGTTTAACCGCATGTTTGTATTTGTATAATACAAATTCTGTAAAATGTGTAATTCGTATAGTGTGGGTGTAAACACACAATTGTCAACTCAGGGAAATTTGCTTAGTTAAACTTTGTAATTAATTACAGTACTAGTACTAGTAGTGCCTTGCATTATATCCTGTACAATTAATTTGTATTTGTATAGGTACTTTACATTACCATCTACTTATGTGAAAAAAATCCCGTGTTTTAATTATGTAACTGTATTATCAGGTCGCATCTAGATTTTAACAAAGTGAAGACAGACAGAAAAGATGAAAGAAAGGAAGTTTTTGCCTTTGGCTACATGTTGTTGATTATTCTCAGGGTTTGTGAGATCCCTGCACTTTGTGAACACACACCAAAACCATTAGTCATGTTTAGAAATATTTTTCTTTGCCTTGTCTTTTGTTTTACTCGGCTGCTACTGCTGCTGCGAGGATGTGTGCAGTATGCAGACATCTGTGTGCGAGATATATGTGTTTGCACACAGGTATGTGTATAGAACGTGCAGCCGGGGCATGGAAGAGCAAATCCTTGGAGGAGATACTCGACGGAGAGAGTGGAAAAGGAAGAAGACTTTTGGAGAGTTGGGAAAGGTTGTCTTGTGATAGGAAGTTTTCTATAGGGATCAATGCGTTAGGCGCTGCAGAAGAAGAGCAGTTTATCCTCTAATGGAATCTAAACCGTCTACAGGTCCCTATTATGTATTTGTATAGCGTAGGTCATCAACCTTGGCTCCAGCTCAGATTAATGGACAGTTCGGAGCAGGTATAGCATACAGATACGAGCCGTGGTATGGTGGAGGATACAAAAGACATATACCACTCGTGGAACTATACTGGTACTTATATGTTACACGAGGACATACAAAATATATTACACTTATGTAACATTCCAGTTAAGAGCCGGGAGAACCCCTGAGTAAAAATTGAATTACGGATACTAGACACACTTTGCTTTTGAAATCATAAATTATTTAAAGGCTTTCTTGAATAAACTTGAGCGTGCTTATTGTAAATGCTTTATAGGTTGAGATACGTAAGGACGACGAGGGCTGCTGGGAGCTACTCAAGGGGAAGATACAATTCTAATCAATATTTTTCCATTGAATTACTGCCATTAGAATGAAAATAAGATCCATTTTGTGAATGTGTGTGGATAAGTGAATGTGATATACACAATAGTGTTCATGTTACGCTGCTGAAAAGATTGGGGAGACTAAAAAGAAGTGAAAGGTTGAATATATACTTTGTAGTTCTACGACTACTACAGCTGAATTGAATTTGCTAGTATAAGTATAGTATAACTGAATAAAAAGCATGCGAGAGAAAGTCAGAAGAGAAAAGAAGAAGAAGAAATTCACGCAAGTTTTCACTCACCAGAAAACATTGCTTTCTCTTTTACCCCTGCCTGTACCGTTGCAAAAACCATTGCAATGTCTATTCGTGTAGATGAAAGGTAGAAAATTAAAGAAAATTTCGGATTAGAGTGAGAGAGAAAGAAAAATGGTAAAAAATGCAGGCGCTCTCATGCTAAAAAGGTTCACACTGCACACACTCCTTACATTTAGCTACAGTCAGAGGTACGTGTCTTGAATCAACTTCAATTTAGCCGTTTTAAAGTAAACAACAGCAAACTATTCCAGAATCAGCTTTCTATGTGTTGTGTTTCATTATTCAACTCTAATTGTACATATACATTGTACCAATTGTTTTGCAATCGCCATGTGTTTTCTAAGTTGAATACTTGATACGTTGTAAGTACATGATATATATAAAGAGTGGCAAGTACAATAAGTATGTGAGTGTATTGATTTCCTTTCTAAGAAGAAGAAGGAGATAGCTTTATAGCATGTAAGGCGAAAGCAAAGTGATTGTGAGTTATATATTGTGAAACAGCATGTAGTTATGTGCTTTGACTCGTTTTTCTTATCTCATCCAGTCAGTCGCCCAGATAAGTTCTTCTTTGGAAAGAAAGACACGGATCTCTGACGAAATTTTGTTTTCACTAAGAGACACCCAAAATGTATGTACTTGACTCACTGTTCTTCTTATACAGTAGAATCTCAAATTGATCCTGATAATGATTCTCAAGAATTTCGTCTATGCGTGCTATCGTTTCTTTATCCGTCAATTCGCCAAACATGAAGGCACACCGGCATGATTTCTGCATTACCTGAAAAAGTAAGTCAAAACAACAAAATCAAATATTCTCCTAAATAACTAGTTCATTTTCAACATACATTCATTTCATATAAAAATCCACACACTTCCTATATACTAAACGTATAAAGTGACTAACCCTGTATAGTCATATGGAAAAGTGGTATAGGCAGAGTCATAGACACATATAATGTAAATGTAAGTGTAACAATAAGCTGCTAAGTAAAAGTGGAGTATGCCAAAGCCAAAGTTGAAGTTAGTGTGTCAGTTCCAGTTGCAGGGTTGACTAAACTCCAAAGCCAGTTCCTGGCTTGCTCACATTAAATTCCCATCAATCAACCCGAAATGAAGCGAAACGAAGCCGGGGCAAGGCAAGTCACCTTAACACTTCATCCCGTAGTAATACCATGGATTGTGTGTCTGTACGTACAACATGTTCTCCCAAAGAACACCGAATTATATTCCGCACCGCTTTTTCCCTGTATCGTATCGCGTCAATAAGACTCAACTGAAATACGTGAACTTTTAGAACGGGCAGGGCCTACATACAATATATTTATTTTGCATTGCATCTAAAGCTTTATAGGTACTGTGTGGAGCTACGTATACTAAAACGGTAGTGGAGTCAGTCAGGTCACAGTTTTGCCTGTAGTAATATTCTTATTCATCGGTTTTGTTTCGTGCAATGTTTTCCGCACTGGGATAATAAGAAGGTTTGTAGAGTTGTGTATGTGCGTGCATTTTCTTCCCTCCGTTTTGGAGTTCGGGCATTGTAGGAGCAATGTCAATGTTTATTTTAATAGTAGCTGTTGCTGCATGTCCGTAGTCTTTTATACAACAACCATTAGACAACTACCACGACTACAATTGCAAGTTAAGTATTATAATAGTAAAAGTTTCACTTACTTCAGCCCTGGTGTATCCTGATATTTTACAAAACGATTCATTGCAGTACACTATGGGGTAGTCCACTATTTGAGCATTCGCCAGAAGAAAACTGCTGTCCGCTGTAAAACAAACAACAATAATACATATTAATCATCCAGACTTCCACTTAACTACGAACTACTACATACAACTTCTCAACTCACATTCAATGCGAACATTACATTTACCAGTTGCCTTTTTCGTGTACTTTGTCTGCACTCATTTGCATAAGTATATAATTCATTACACATTAACATAACATAAATACAATGTTTATATATACTATATACCTTTACACGCACTGCATTTATATTTTATATACACAAAATGACTGACAAGACCAGGAAAGAAAAGCTTTGTTGTATTTGCACATACCTGAGACCTTAATGGACCCTGTACATGCATGACCTACATAAATGGAAATTCGGCATTCGTTATGCTCTGAAAATACTTATGGCATTTGTCAATTACATAATAATGTTAAAGACTCTTTTCTCTTTCTTATATACCCTTAAGGCATTTATACGTATTTTGATATATTATAGACTCCCCTGCATTTAAAATGAAATGTGAGTAGATTGTGATGTTTGGAGGCATGAAAGACGTTGAAAACATCAAGATGCAAAAGGTAGAATGGAGGAGAAGGAGACAGTTGAAGACTGATTAGTGAGGCTTTTAAGAATAATGAATAAAAGAACAATTTGTCAAATTCCGCCGTAAGATTAGTTCTGTGCAAGATACGTCAATCAATGCTACTTACAATGTACACGGAATCTGACTAGCGCTGAGAAGACTGTGAAAGGTGACACGTTCTTCAAGTTAGTCGGTCGCTTCAAATGCGCCAACAGTTCACTTTTTTCTGAATAGGGCAAAGTTGAAGGCTCAGAGTTGCCGGCTACCCACTTTGTTTGTAAAGAGTTGACTGAGAAAGATCTGCTTCCAGATACAATCAGTCAATCCACGTACACAACCCCCGTGTAAAACAAATAGACAGGCAAACCCCAACTCTCCTACAAAGGGAATGAGTGACACAATGGACGAAGCAAAAGAAAACCAACTCAAACATCATAAATATATAACACACGCAATAATCCCCCAGTACACCTTTGACAGCACCATCATACCATTCCTTCAAATCTCATCAGAGTCCATCCACGTTACAAGATAATTAAACATCGTGTTTAAATTATCTCTCTCTGCTCAAAAGCTACTTCTGCCGCTACATGCAGCGAAAAGGCTAACGTCCTTCTATTTCTGAATACTACAAAGGAAACACGACAGACGAAAGGTATAGGCGCATTGGCCTTAAGTAATGTTTACCCTGTACATGCAACGCATTTCGAAAAAGCATCGCATCGGACAAACTTGTCGCCTGCGGCAGGTAAATACATAGCAAAGAACAGCTGCGTATCTAGTACCAGGAAAATGAAAGGTTGTAATAATAGATCAATGAAATAAAATGGGAAGAAGGGATGAGACGGCGGCTGCTGATTGTGTGGGAGATGTAAAGTTACAATGTAATAATTGCATTCAATGCTTTTCTCTTTGGATGAAAGGAATTCAATGAGCACACACAAGTTTTTGAGTAGAGCTATAGATGCCTATTCGTGGCAACTCTCTCAGGGAAATGTACGTTTAGAAATGATAGGTTTAAAAAGTATAATATTATAACTGCTATGAAAATCTGACTCTTATCGCATCAAAAAGTCAAGAGAGTGCTAATAATTTCTTTCCAAGTCTTTTGTTGACAGGAAAACAGGGAACAAAGTAAAATCATTACCCGGGAGCTACTACTACATGCTCTTTGAAACATTTTTCCAATTTTGCGAACTGACTAACTTTGAACGACGCATTGAGTGAGGCTGGAAGGGAAATTCCTTAATGATACATGCATTCGTGTTTGAACAATGATGCATGAATGCATATGTACATTCAAAGGTATGTATAGACAGACTGTAGGAGTTTAGTGCTAATAGGCAGTGTAGTGTAAAAGCGAAGAAGGTAGAAAGTTGTAATATGGTTTTCTATTGAGCAGATTGAAAGTAGGAGGAATCTACACGAGTTAAATAGGATAAAAGCTCATTTGTACACATTGATACATACATATTTACTTTTGTGCAACACAGAGCGAGAGAGAGAGAGACGGAGGACTGAAAAGTGGAAAGTTAAAGCTTGGAAAGTGGGAGACTGCGAAATAATTCTATTTCTATTGGTACATGTGAAACAGCGTGGCATAACACAGCGATAAAGCAACGTGTAGGGTGAGTGTAAAGCGACGGAGATATATTTTTGGAAAGAAAGAGAGAAAGCAATTCAATCCTTCCCAAGTACATTTGGCAAATGTCCTCAACCACTTTTAGCCTCTCGGCAATGTCCTACTGATAGCTTACGTTAGTAAAAGCAAGATATACACAGTGGAACAAACGCAGAGTCAAACTTATCTTCCCACTTTACTCTCTATTACTTATACATCACACAAATACCTAACAAAGATTTCCTCTTAGGCTTTTAGCTACAGGACTCAGTCTAACTCCTTTCTCCGTCTCTCTCTCTAAGTTTTACCAGCAGTTCTTGGCTTCCTTTCTCTGTTCACTTAATTTGACTAGGAGAATAGTAAATGGCACTACGCGAGACTCACAGACTCAATGCTCAGACCAACTCCTTTCTCTACACACTACATTGCCTACTACATAAACTCAATATACACACTATAACTCACTTATATACGCAGGACATATACCAAGAAACATATTCTGTATAAGGATATACCATGGCACTTCTTACATTATTACATTTCTTTTCTGTGCATAAGTGTGTCAGCTATATGCATTACTGTGTGAGTATATCATTACTCCTAGAGTGATGTAATAGTACCACTATAGTAAATATTATAGGAATAATATATATAGTGTATATTATATGGACTGTGTACATGGAAAGAGATATTCACTTACTTGAATGAGGAAAGGGACAAAAACACCTCGTGAATAAAAGTGGAAAAAGAATCTTTGGAGAACAAATTACGCTCTAGGCCACAGATGACTTCAACTCTAACTCTAACATGAATCTTAGCAGTGTCTTCATTTTTTATGGATTCACTTAAGCGAAGTATATCTGTATAGTAAATACCTCCAGTCATCTTATAACATTATGTTTACCAAACTCCAAATATAATTTTATTCTTGTTATGTCATACACTATTACGAAAGAGAAATGTTACTTTTCCTCCAGAATCAAATGAGAATGTGTGGCACAAGAGAAGAATAAGAAAATATTCTCTGCTTCGTTAGTCTTTCACTTACTCCCACACTCCTATTACTGCTGCGTGCAAGGGCATAAACCTTTAAAATAGATTGTGCTCAAATTATATGCATTATAAGTGAATTAGGCATACATGAGCAAGGCAGATATTGATTTGGGATCGAATCGAATGTCATTGTCAATATGAAAGTAAAGTAGAGCAAACATATCGTAATCAAGTTTATCAGCCTACTTCCAAAATACCCATCGCAGACAGAGAACGAGAACTACGAACAAAATGTAATAAAGCGCAAACAGAGCTGTATAGGCATGTGGAGTGTTCTACTATTTGTATATGCATATTATCTTGTGTGAGTATTATTGTCGTCCTGCCTACTTTCATCAGCTATGTTCTATATGCTCCTCTCTCTCTCTGTCAACCTAAATATCACGATTAAATAATATCCATAAATATCCATACATTTTTACGTAGTATTTGTATGCATTTCTCTTTCGTCACTGTGTGAAAAATGGAAAGGCATGTTATATGTGAGTTATGTAGTAAGGAGGATTTCTAAAGCTTCTCTGTTCCTAAACAAATAAAGTAGGTTAGAAATATACGGAACGTGTTTGTCTGATCGCACTATAATAAATACCCAGACAGGTTTTTGAATGTGAGTAAATACAAATATACCCTAATATAGAAATATTACACATATGGGAAATAAATATCATAGGTAAATTTGACTTTGCCATTTAAGTATATATGAAATAGAAGTAGAAGTATGAAAAAAGAGTGGGAGAATTGTCCTTGGCTGTAGTATTGTCCATAACACCGTATCTCGGAGTAGTATGGAAGTGGTGGAATAGTCGTTGGCTGTTTAGTTGGAAAAGAAGTTGACTGACGACAAAGAAAATATATAAGAAGGAGGAAAAAACGGCAGTAAGACAATCGCTTAGGAAATTTTTACTTTCTGTCCTGCTGTGTGCCCTATTGATCTTTTTGGGTTGGAAATAGAGTTCCTTTGTGCTATGACAGAGTTTGATTGGAGTTGACGTAAAAATTCGGAGCTGCAATTTGCAACAGCCATTTGCATTCGCCCCAGCTCTTTGTCCGTTCCTTTCTTTACTTTCCCCAATTTTGTGTAACATTTATTTACATGCACAGCATAGCATAATGTCGTCCCGCAGGTTACTACTCCAGAATGCTACATACAACTCCTATAGCCATTTTATATTTTTCATATAAACCATGCAACAACAATCTACAGCTATACGTGTGCTATTGTTTGGGAATGCATGGTCGTTTTAGTTCGACCGAAGAAAAGAACGATCAATCCCACCTACAAGAAATAAAATAGTGTGTGAGGATAAGTAAATTACAGGTGCAGCGTTCTCACGACATAGTTACCTATTTTCTCACTGGCTCTGACCCAAATTCCGTATTCGTTCCATGCTGTGATAACATGCACCTTTTATCTCGAACTCTTATTTCTGACGTGCCTCAGTTTTATGATCTTTTGTTATTAAATTTGATTTTTCTCCCTAATGCAACCAATACGCTCACTGAACACCCTAATCCTTTTTCCTACGCTCATATGTAGCACACTACACACTTAGGCACTTCAAATGTGAACGGGGAACAACTTACCACGTATAAAGAGTCAAGACGTAGTAGGATATACTTAATACACACATATGTCACCTGCTGGCAAAAACAAATGCAGGAATTTTATTTTTCACTTGTACCTAATTGATTTTTTGGACTTGCGAGTTCTCATTACGACCTTTGCTGTAAAATATTGCTCGATTGCGGATTTCCTTTTATTATATATTATGTATACTCGGACTGTTTCGCAAAGGAAGTGAAATGCGGGTAAATGGTTGCTGCGACTGCATTAAATGCTATTTACTTTCACCGTTACATTTTTAAGTGTGGAGGAAAGCATCTGCTGCTTAGTTAAAGTCAAAGTAAAGGCAATTTCTGTTCATGTAGTCATAAGTTATAAGTAATTAATAGTTATTGCACATTATTTGATCATAATCTTGCAGTCGCAGGCCCAACTGCGTTTTGCATTTTAGTGGGTGAACATTAAAGAGGTGACTTTTGGCCAGCCGCAGCCACAACTTCATTTTCTTGAATAGCGTGATTGAAAGCAGAGCAAGTTGAAGTTTGGCAAGCAGGCGAAAAGCAATCAGATGTGGTAGTCATTATAACACACTCTTATATAATCATAATCTTTACTCTAATATCAGACTGTAGGTAAACAACTATTTTCTGCCTATGTACTTAATTGTGTATCACACACACAGCTTATACTTCATATTGCTGCGCGTAAGTTACCAACTGCTCTGTTTACTAAATTGACAGATTCCATGTTCAATTTGAATCTTGATAACAGAACCACCAGAAAAGGAATGGGAAATACAATTTCTTGTAGCCACTCTACAATGTAACTGGTTTTCATATTATTAAATTGTTTCTAATATACATACAGATTAGATAGCTGTATTGTAAGCTTAAAAATTAAATATATTATTGTGGCTTGAACAAAATTACCATAAAATATCATCATATCTACCATTGTTGACATAATAATAGTGCTATGCTATGACTAATCGTCAAAGTCAAGGAAAAAGTAATTTCGTTTATAATACAACGCAATAGAAATGAATTTGGATATTCCTACTATTATAGTTTTAATTTGAGAAGTTGGAAATTAAAATTTCTGTGCATTTCTGTTATAAGGAAAATTCCGAGATTTTCTAGATTAATTAATGTGAGAATGATTCTATTTGGATTAATTTTCTAATGGACAAAGGAGTTTTTGACAATTGGTTTATGATGTAGGACGAAGATGTAATGAAATGAAAGAAGAAGGGATGTTTGATGAATTAGTTGAAGAATGCCTGAGGCATGAGAAATTGTTGAAGTAAAGTTTGCGTAGTTTGGACATGGTAGGACGTCAGGTTGAATTGGAGAGGTAAATGATAGCTAATTGAATAAAGGAGAAACATGGTGATAGTGATGAAGCAGGGAAATAACAAGTTGATTTTCCCTTTCGTGAGTTTAATTCGGCAAGGATTTGTTGAGTCAATTACTCGTTTGATGAGTGATTAAAAGATCTGCCGGGAGAAATTAGCTATTCAGACTTGAGACATCCAACCAATCCTCACGCAAAACTACAAACTCAAATCGCCTATACACTTTAACTCAAACATCCGGGGATGCAACGTGTAACGTTCACACAGCTGCTTCAAACTTCTCATGCACTTTCGCTCCAATATCAACATTCCTCCATGTAGGTTACCCACATTAACAAACTTTATAAGAAAGATGTAACTATATGCAATATTTGTTGGTATACTTAGAACGTCTGTGTCATTGCACTCAATCAGGTATACCAACCATAATACATATAAACACACTGTTATAATTTAAGAAGAAGCAAGTTATGCTTTAGTTGGAGAAAATAATGTGTAATAGTAATACGATATTTCTTTGAAATGGAGACGGACACTAAGCATAGCAAAGGACGAAATGACCACGGCGCTGCTTAAACGAGCATTGCAATTGCAAGTCTTCTCGAAATACAAATCCAATTACATTACAAATAAAAGAGGCTTGACTCTTGGAAGAATATCTCTTTCATGGGTTCCGTGGCAGAGCCTTTTCAACCAACTTACTTTTCACCGCTACATTATTTCTCTCTCTTTCAAATCAGTTGTTTCATTCAAAGGATGTTCCTTCAATCAACACAACTTGACGAGACATTCAAAAATTGTTTGTTTCTACACATAAAACTGAATGCCAAAAAATACTTAAAACGATTTAAAGAGCAAATATGGATATATACTAAAATGGCAGTATAAACAAATACACACGTTTGATGATGGTGCTATTATGTAATGTATAGTAGGTTAGGCGTTGTATGTATTAATGTGTATATAACCATGTCGTGGACGAAGAAAGCTAAAATATGATAAGAGAAGTGTTAAAAATTGACGAGAAAAAAATGACGGCCAAAAATATGTCGAGGGAAAGCAAGTTGCGACGAAATTGGAAACTGTTATTTTGCAAGATGCTTTGATATGTATCTGTTTCTGCTTGACTATTACTAGTATTACCTAATGGAATAAAAAACAGCAGTTGCCCATAGCCCCATAGCTAGAAACGACATTGGCTAATGCATGGTTACCGAGTGGAAAGACATAGAGAATTGAAGAAACGTATCTAAACGACGTCTGTTCATCAGAAATGCATGCAAAGAACTCACTACTGCTCAAACCATCGTAGTATATTCCTAATGCATATCAAATTACGACTTATTACTAACCGCGGTGCACTGACCATAATATTTCTGAGAAATCCAATGTTCCTCTAAACTGCATGTACAAACAAAGGTCAAAGATTCATGCACGTTAGAAATGCATGAACGTTCTCATCCATGAACACACTCCATACATGCTGGTCACAGTTGTCAAGATATTTAAAACAAACATCGCCTTAAACTATTTATGCAATCATAGTAGCTACCACATATACATTTATCATTTATATACGAAACACAAATACACGCTGGAATAAAAATAATACAACTACCCTACATGAAAATACTTGTCTATTCTGTAATGTGTGCCAATACAAATAAGATCAATAATTTTGAACTATCGAAAAAAATGTTGTTTCGTATGCATCAGCTACAGTACAGTTAGATAATATACGGAATAAAAAGTTGGTCGTTATTAGTGTTGTATGTGCCTCTGTACAGGAATAGTAAAGTTGGAGTATTATAATCTGAGAAGAAGACTGAAGAAACTACAAATGATCTGTTTGGCTGTGTGCGATAGAAATTCTGTTTATAAATGTGAAAAGGAAAGCTTAGCTATTGGAGAATTTGGTGGAGAAGAAAAGACACATTTAGTTGGAGGAAAGTAAGTCAAGACATTAGAAGCAATGCCAAGGAAAGAAAAGAAAACCAAGTCATCTGTATTCAGAGTCGGCTATACTAAAGATAGAAGTCATGCATATATTTTCCCTGTCTTGCTTCATTCCTCCAACAACCAACCTGGAGAGTGTCTTCACAACGAATCTTTTCACAAGAACTTTACGACTACAATGATACGATATGATACATAGTCAAATGATATCTGCCTCTATATGGAAGAAAAGAAGAAGAAAACGTCGACGACAACGACAGGGCAGCTCTGGCTTCGTCCTCTCTATATACGATGGGCATTAGTGTGCAAAACGAGAGTTATTGAATTATTGATGCGGTTTCATGCTGTAAGTGAAGTGCTTGTACTTTTATAATGCATTTCATACTCTTCCTCCTCTCTATACATTCTCCGTCTCTCTATACATACATAATTTTTCTTCTTATACAGTAAACACAGAAAGAGACACGACATGGTAATGGATAGCTCATATCAAACAACTATATGTAGGTACTCTTTATATTGTAGTCTCATGTGAGTTAGAAGTCGTTGTCCTTATATCACATCACTCCAGCTCAGTTTTTCACTCACGAAGCCCCGAATCTCCTCTCCTGCTCCCGAAAACCATAAGACGCTTTCTCCGGTGCACACAACGTACAGAGAATGAGCGAGAGAAAGCTAGCAGACTTTTTGAGTTGGGTGAATGGCTAAAACTATTCAATTCAGCTGCTACTGTGTGTGTGTGTCTATAATGCAGGGTATATGTAATATGTACATATAGGAGAGAATGTCTTCCGTGTGCCCACCTTTCCCCCAGGTTAATATAATGTAATAATACGTAAAATATCTCTAGAAACCATTTCTTTCTGCCTTTATCTTTCGCCTGCTTGACAGTTTCAAAGTTACAGTATTTCAATTCATGTCCCTGTCTCCCTCCCGCTTTCTTTTCAACTGGACTGTTTTATTTTTTGCCAGCAGCTATAATACCATGTAGTACTATACAGGCGAATGTATAACCAGAAAGGAATATAGCTAAAATATATAATGTTTTATGTAGTATACGATAAGAAAATACTTTCAGGGGACACTATGGTAGAATATTTGTAGCCAGACATGCTACATAAAGTACAATACAATGTGGCTCTATATTTAAACGACATTTCCTTCTACAACGTTATGTTAAATACAACTAGCACATAATTTCGAATTCAATTTAGTCTCATTTCGTTCTATTCTTAGCATTTTTATGTTATGACTACTTTTGTATAGTTATGCATAGTATTCCAGACAAATGCAGTAGTGTTTCAAAATTATGCTACATTGGAACCATTTCGTATGTATATGAATGTGAAATTGCTACAGATATTTTCATAGGCCAATTAGACAGTCTGCATTGAATTTTCAGGAAAAGTGAATTCTTATATATATGTATAAGGTAAATAAATTGCACTTTGACTTGCAAAGAGAAAGGCAACAAAAGTCTGAATACATATTATATAGAAATGTACGTTATACATTACAAATACAACCCCTAGTTGTTCTTTGCAGTGGGAAAGTTGGGAATGTAAACCATTTATTGTATATTAAAAGATAATTACTCAGACTGTAAGTAATGAAACACTTAATTGAGCATCAACATTATAATTATAATTTTCATGTTACGAGCAGTCAACGCGTAACGACCTACAGGCATACTTTTGTGTAAATCGTGAATCATAATCTGATTTGATAACGAAATTGGTGCTAGTTGTAATCGTAGCGAGTCTGTGATTGTGAAATAACAATGAAATAACAATAAGGGCAATACAGAGTACAGTTTATACGTGTACATGTTACACATGATGTATACGGAATGTGTGTTAAAGTGTAGTGGAGTAAATAGTGATGCAAATAGTAAGTGAGCTAAAAAGAACTGTTAGTACTAAAAGTAGAGGATTTGTGGAAGAATATATATAAGGACTATGGAGAATGAGAGAGAGAGAGAGAGAAAAGTATTGCATGCAGAATGGTTGACTTGAACATTTTGTGGTGGTTTTAATAATATCTCCAACAACACAACAAGAAGTATCGATCCTTCATTCCCCTACTTCTTCAGCTTGGTTTTTACTTATGTGGACTGTGTATGAACACTTCTCGTATATTTTCTACACTCTGACTAAAAGCACAATGACATAGATGACTAAAACTTTCCTTTATATTTCTGCTGTGTGTGTGTGAGTGTGTCTATTGTGTGTATATATCATTGCGGCAGAATAATGTCTTCTCTCTCCACCACTATACCTACTTCAGATATACGCATTTCCCCGTCTACTATGCTCTATAGAGACATTGGGAGCTGTCTGCTGCGGATAGAAAATTAAATTTTCATAATGAGCAAACTAAGTTGAACACGCATTGATATGAAAGCATCGTGAACAAAGTTAGGTTTTGTTTGCTGCTTACATGTTCTGTTTGTTTGCCTTTGCACGCGATTTGAATGCCCTCGTGAATTTCGTCTCTTTCTTTCTTAGAATACAACTCCGCCACCACTAAAAATTGACACTACAAACATCCTTTCATCACTGTACACACTCCACCACCACCAGAACAGCCAGATACATCCACCACACTACTTACTTCCACTATACTGCTTTTTCTATTGCTCCATTTCTTCCTTTTACCGTTTTACACGACCAAGTAAGTAAATCCTCGATAACCGGCTTTGTGCATACCAAATGCAACAATCTAATAGTTCACACAGCAAATCACAAAAGCTATTTATTAGCTGAACTACTTTCCACTACTCCATACTACAACACAAAAAATGCCTCTTTCTCAATTCAAGTGGGCTTCTACACGGAATGTCGTAGTTTTTTATTACAAACACTACAAATAAATTTGCTAAACCCACTTTCAAATTACGTGGAGCATTTGCATTTGCATTATCACATTTTTATCAAAGAGAAAGTTGACATTTATTAAATAAGAATGTTTTCTATAGGTGCATACTGCAGATGCACTTGAAAAAGTTCGCTTAACTTTTCTAGCAGTTTGGATAACTTTTGATTTGTCAAAAAAATGCAGATTTAATATGAAGGAAACGAGCGACAACTGATTGTGAAGACAGCTTCCTTAGTTTACAACATTGACTTACATGGGGAAATTCGAAATTGAAATTTTTATGTAATAAATATCCACTAGTACTAAGCATAAAGAGTATAAAGTCACTAACACCAGTATTTACTATACATAAAAATAATAAAAATTCTCTATATTGAAAACCCAGTGTAAAATATTTTCTATTACAACTCGCGTCTCTTCTATAAATGCTCCATGTGATAGATATTCGTTATAGAAAGCACGTAGACAGTATGCATATATAATAGTACGTCTTTTTAATGTGCAATCTCGATAATGCAAGAATAGTATAGAAGTGGAGATAGGAATGGGACAATGTATTATATGTGGATGGTGCAGGGACCGAGGAGGACAGAGAGAAGTGTGTATTGCTAAAGCACCGCGGTGGTATCAGTGAATTGATAGGACGATGTAGCGAAAAAGGTAGGAATGGCAATAACTTTTGTAATAAAGTGCCTAGCCGGGTTGATAAGTATCTATGAGCTGGAGCTGTGCTCATGAATCCTGAGAAAGTGAAAAGAAACCCCCGAGGAAATTTAAGACAACATCACGTCACCTAGATGTTCTTATCGGGAAATGGTGTCCGAATCCATTAGCCCATCTTCACTACTTTACTTTTCCCCGCAGTCCTTTCCCACTTTTTCTACACCTCCGCAGGTTCCACAGTCCTCCTTCTCATGTCAGGCTGGTCATTCAGATAAAAGCTCCGCCGATAACTAACTTCTCCATTAATAAGCGAAAAGTGAGAGTGTACGTGTTACATGCGATGTCTCTGAAAGTGTCTCTGAACCGAAGAGGAGGGTGGCCACGGCCAGTAGACAAATTTTGTGTTGACAAGTCCATGGCCAGAGGAGACATGTGGAACGTGTACTCTCAGTCCAGATGCTTAAAGGCGACCCAGTTATATTCTTTACATAGAAAAGTTCATTTCACCTTGTGAGAGAGCATATTGGGTGCATTTATATTGTTGGACAAATTACTGAAAGAGGAGAATGCACATTTGAGCGAGAAGATGAGTGGATTGCATTCATTTCCTGGAAACTTCGTCGAGTTGGATTTATCTTTACCAATGGGACTTCCGACACAAGATAAAAATACTACATGTACATACATTCATATAATATCCAGCATTCCTTTGGAGAATTCGCGAGAGAAATGTTTTTGAGAGAAAAGTGTGTAATGGTAAATGGCAACCTGCTGCCTGTGCAGTAACAGATCAAGATGAGGACAGGAAGAATAAGAATGGAAAGAATAGAGAGACGGAAAGCAATTTATTTTCTCAAGAGCGAGCAGATGAAAATCAGAGAAAATGAGTTGGAAACCAAGAAGCAAGAAAGCTTTAGCTTAGAGAGAGAGACTGTTGTTGTTCTTACAAAATGACTCCTGCTGTTGCTCATCTAGCAACTTGTATATTTCAGCTCCAAATAAATACATAAATCCTTTGTGTCTGTCTCAACAAGGCTACTGCCACAGCACAGAAAGGAATTATAGCTTTTGAATGAGGATAATTCAAATTGGAACTATGATGCTCAAAACGGAGCACTGAACTGAATTGGCACAGCAAAACAAACTAAATCTCTCTCCCTTTCTCTCTCTCTGAGTCTCACTCTACCTTTCCCATCAGCCTTCATTATGCCTTCTCTCTCTCTCCCTCTCGCACTTTTTCCCTCCTCTCTCTCATTCCTCCAATGAACAATACAAACAGTGCATTATTTACTAATGTACCGAGCCCTGAAACAGTTAGGCAAATGAATCAAATACTAGTTACTCTATTTACTACTACAGATACTACTTGGCTGTATTATGTTTCCACTATATACTCCTTGTATTTGTATTCTATTGTGCTTCCTCTACTAATATCTGCCACAGACAAAAGATGAGCTTATGCATTTTCAAACAGAAGGGAAAGTACCTTCGAAATTAATACTTACACATTCATACAGATTGGTGGATGAGATTACATTTTACAGCGAGCTATACAGCGTGTACCTTTTTAGTATTTGAGACAATACCTACGTGTTGTACTTTATTACTTAGTCTATGTGAGACAGACATATTGTGTTTAGCATACTATAGTGCTAGTACATTGTTTCACATTTCACGTAGTGCTTAATAATGCATAGAAGAGTGTGCTACATTGTGCTAAAATTAGAATTGAATTGAGTTTTGGTAATGATGAAAGACTTCTGATGCTCGGATTACAATTTATTAGTTAAAGCACAACGTTGAAAACTGTACGATGAGTCTTCAGATGTACACAATGCATAACAATAACAATTTGAATGGTTTTACACGCAGATATTAGATATGGCCTTGTGCCTATGCTCTGTGTGTGTATAATCATGCATTCTCTGTCTGAGACTGTGAGAGAGTCTCCTCATTTGCAATGTACATCTGTGTTCTCTCTTCTGAGTATTTATTAACAATAGAAACACGAGGGAGATACATAATACTACACAGACAGAGAGAGAGAGAGAGAGAGAGAGAGCGAACAAAATGTAGCAGGACAAAGTAGGTTAGGGCTTAAGCATCTTTTCAAGCCCATTTGGCTCCATTCTGATCTGAGAAAAGAGAAAGTACATATGAAAATGGAAATATTCATACGCTAAGGGAAATAGATGTTCCAGTCTCCGTTAAAGCTGGGAAATACAAATCCGCATACTTTTGTTGAAGGAGGAGAGACGAAGAACTTCACTAGGAAGCCACATTAGCTGCTAAACATACTTTTGTCTTTGAAAAACGGTTTCGCAGCAGGGAAAGATATTACAATGGATTTGCAGAATTGGATAGTGTGTGCTGTGCAGCATAGAATGCCATTTGTAGAAGAAAGCTAAAACACAAAAGCAGATAATATACACGAATGAATATGCAAAAGTGAACTAAGTAAACAAAGCCTGGTGCAGAGCAAAGACGAGGAATCAGATTATTTCTTTGCCTCACTGCCCTCCTCCTTACTCCATTCTTCCATTATACACACTCAGAAATAAAGAAAGCTGAATTACTAAACACACTTTTGCTTTGTGTAACTTCCTTTTGTCAAACATTTCCCCGTCGTGTCAAATACAACCAATTCACCTTAATTCATTCAACCAAATCTACAACATTCAATCTCTCAAATGCCAATTAACTCTTAAAGTGTCACACAAGTTCGCTGGTGGAAAAAAAGATTGATAATTTCTTCCCGGTATCCGAATGAGAATTTATTGGTGAATACAACACATTTCACGATTTTAGTGACAAAAATATGCAAATTGTATAAAAACAAGCAAAGTCTCTAAAATCCCCTAATTTCTTCCCAAGATGTCAAGAAACATTTCGCTCCGGGTATTTCCATATTGTACCTGTAAGTTAAGAAAAGAATGGGGCGGAGATTGGCAATTTCGACTAATGAAATTAAATATCCATCAATGAGATCATTTCTAATTTGTTTAAATGTGATGATTATACCCCAGATCTTAATTTACAGGTGAAATGTGGAAATAATGCTTCCAGGTATTCCAGGTCACCGAACCCCGAGTTTTTTCTACCAACGCTCACGTTAAAGCTTAAATATTGTATTGTAACTATAATAGGCACAAAATCTCAATATGTATTCAGCCTTACAATAGAATGCCATCACTAAATACACTTGAAAAGCATAAATTCTTTGAATGTTGTCAGTACAATCGTTATGCGACATATTTAGGATGAACCACGTAGGAAGTGTATAAGTAGAAGTTGTTTTGAATAATAATATTAACAAAGCGAGGATTTATCTAAATTCTATAAAGAGCTTTCGTTTGCGTTGTAATTGATAAATACACTCGAATTGAGTGTTTGGTTGGGTCTTGTCTGTGTGGAAATTATAATTCTAGGGAAGTAGCCTGTGCATGTTAAACAATTATAGCAGATAAAGTTTGAGCTTCTTGTTTGTTCCACTTACCATACATACATCAATATTTAAATATCTTCATGACAGTGTTATTACAACAGGGATTATCATATTGCATTCATGTATTCTATAATCAGCTTTGCAATTATTGAAATTCTATGTGCGATTTTTATGCGATTGTAGATTCTAAACAGGTATTCGCTGTTAGATCCTAATGTTAACGATTTATAGCGATACTTTTAAGACTCTTGAACATTCGTTGAAAAGAAAGACGAGAAAGTACGTTTGTAAAGATAATTATAGCACAGCAAGTTTGCAAATTCGTATGGTAATTCGTATTGACGTTCACATGTGGCTGTATTGTATTTCATCTTTAAAAAGTAAGTTTTCTGGTAAAAAAATGGTAAAGACGAGGGAGGAAAGTGCCACTGTGGAGGTTATTGTATTTCTAGTGGTACTTTAACTACTAATACAGTGGGACGGCAGTATTTACAATGGCGAGTTCAAAAGAGCCAACCATGTGATGTTTCTTTTTACGACTATGACTATACATTTGGTTTAGTCCTCATTCTAGTAAGAGGACCTTTGTTTGCTAAGACCCTCTAGTATAATAGTGATATTTCTGAATGGTTGTTTTGGTGTGATTTGATTAGTTGTGCATGTTGACCTGGGGAGAAATGAATTTATGAAAATGTGAGCAACAATTAATCATGAAGGGTTTATTTGTAAAAGCTCCCTCATGGTTTTATGACCCGCGTTGTAAATACCGCTATAGAAATTTAGTGCTTTCCTCGCAATATAATGTAATGTGATTCATGTGATGTATTCGGGGAACATACGACAGCATGTACTATTAACTTAAGCCGTAGAGATCAATACGGTTAAATAGACGACAGGGTATGCTGGCCCAGTCTTATTTTCCTTGAGCCGTTGTAATGCAATAGAAAGTAATGTAATGCAACGTAACGTAACTAAATTTAACGTATCAGTTGACTTTTCTTTGCTCTGCTCCATTCCTTCACTCACGTCTATACGAGGCTATATGTGACTGCACTAGCACATTCTCTTTTCCCTTCCTTCTTTGAGCCATGGCCAAACTGAGTTACATTAGTGATAGGATGTACTTCTCCGTTAAAGTCTGATGTGGACAGAGTGCAGCGTGTTTATATAGAAGCGGCAGTGTTCTTTGGGAGAGAGATTGGAGTGCAGTAATATTATGAAGAAGTATAAGTAAACTAAATATAAGACGAGTTGAGTTGACTATCCGCTTTTTCCTTCGTGCTACTTCACTTGACTTAATTTTATGTATTTTTCTCGTTTTATACGATGCTAATGGAGAAAAGTTTGGCTGGAAGGGAGCATTGGAGCTGATGCGTATGAGCTGTCGGATACAAGTAGTATATCATTTCTCAGGAAGGACAAGAATGACTTAACTTTATATATTCTGTCCTATTTTAACTCTTTGTGTGTACTGTAACCCTGAAACCATCTAACGGAATCTTAGCTATTTCAGCACTTATCGCAATATACTGTCATCTCCAAACTCTAATATGCCCCTTCATTCCCAATATACATCTACATAGAGATATAGACACACTACACTGCTACAATCACACAAGGTACATATTTATTATTATAGAAATAATCATATACCATTGCCGTCTATAGCTTAGCACGAGAGAGAATAAAAAAGTCCTCCTTTATTGTGATCGTGGTCCATCCATGCCAACTTATCTCAGCTCGCCCATGAAAATCCAACAGCCAAAAAACTTCTGTATGAAACAGTCCGCTTAGAAATAAATGGACGTAGGTATACCATAGAGATACATCCATGTACACTTTTAGAAATAAATATATCTGCTGGCTAGTTTACAATGCTCGTAGAAATGTAAACAAAAAATTACTACACAACCCAACAAATAGTCGTGGTGTGTCAGGGAACTTTATTGAACTGGAGATACAGAATTCTCCGCGACTAGAAGAAACAATCTTCGGACAATAAATGACATTTGTAAAAATGAATTCTCCAATTATAAACGAAGTTTGATCCTTGACATTTCCAGAAAAGAAATACTATTTTTATACTTTAAGTACTGCACTTACATATAAGTCAAGGTCAACATTTAATCAAATTCAATTGCAATGTTTTTTACATGCAAAAGTGTACTAGCTCAAATTTCCATTCAATCTATACTGTGTTGTTACTGTGACTGTGAAAGTTTCGTGCATTCTCTGACGAAACGCAATTTAAACCGAAAGTTGATATGCACAGTAAACACAATCCCATAAACGTACGAGAGGAAGTAGAAACGATAAACTTAGAGGAATCGATCAGAAATTGTACAATTTTTTACATAACATGGTAAAGGAAAGATAATTGTATTGATATTGCTAACACCACCGGATAGAACTCAAAAAAATGTATCTCGATATAAATAAACTAATATTATTTGCATGGGGGTGTTATGCAGAATTTTTACTTTTTTGTATTACAGTTTTGGCAGTTTGCTTGCAATTTTTGCTATATTCACTTCTGGCATGGAAATAATGGTACTTGTTTGTGGTTATTTCATCAAGATAATAAAACGGTTGTGACGTGCGTTGTATATGGAATTAGACAGTTTTTATATTTATCTGTATCAGGTCCGTTGCAGTGTATAAATATAGATTATTGGTGGGCTTTCCCCATGATATATTATTACCTAAGCAGAGCCATTATTAATTGGACCATCAAATTACACTCGTGCAAAGCAATAAAGTTTCCTCGTAGTTCGTATATTGAGTGTTTCCACTATGAAGACATAAAATGTGATATGAATGCAGTCAAACAATTTTACACTTGGTATTTATTGCTCAGAGCTTACACAACATAATTTTTATAGCTTGTAAAAAACACGATTTCGAAACATACTATAGCTAACGAATAGGAGGTGAAAGGAAATGAGAAGTTTTTGGAGTATCACTCAGCTGCGACTTTTAGCTTATGAGTCAAATTATGAAACATGAATACAAGTAAACAAAAACTAACCGTTGAAACAGTTACAGTTACCACAAAATGTCAATTTTCGCTCCAGAGGCCAAAGTCCTGAAGCAAAAGCTGATTTCAAGTTGTTTTAAAATTCTATGTCAAATTCTCTACCGATTTGGTCTCTTTACATTTTGTCGAGAAGCTTTAAGTTTAGGAGATAAACTTCAATGAATGTTTTGGTTTTGGTGAATATGCATAAAAGAAGGGTCTCAATTTTTCCTCATTTCTTTTGTCTAATTAATAATAAATCATCTTCTACCTCACTCATATTGATTCAAACCTAAACAAGATGAAAAATCTACTTCATTTGTAGGATTATATTGTTTTCGATAAGAATGAAAATTGAATGGGAAGCCAAAACCAACAAATACTAAATAAATTATAAAAAACGGTTTAAGTTCTGTAATTATTCAGTAGCGGAGCGAAGTTACTTTATAAAAAGATCAAAGCTGTCCCTGAATAATTATAACCTACCAGCAAAATGAGCGTTTGCATGATTCTGTTTTAACTTTCCATTTATCCATAGCATAAGAGAAGAAAAGTAATTGTAAATGAAAAATATTTGCATATGAAAGACCACCTGCGATGTTAGGTGAGCATATGCATAAGAAAAGACAACAAACCGAACATTTTTAAAAGCATACCATCAATTAACACTGTAATGAAATTTTAAACCTAACCCAATGACCCTGTATTTTGTATCACTCCGGAAGAAAGTACTAAAAACGATGTCATTATAGGTACACCCGCAAGTGACGTAGATGAAATTGTCGGTAGTGCGTGTTCTGTGGCACCTCGATACAGTTAGTGTATTATGTTTGGAAATGGTTGAGTAGTTTGTGCTGTTCATTTTTATTTTGGCGTTGTGTAGAGTAGATAAGGTTTAGTTCATTGGAGAGCCGGGGAGGTCTGGTTTGTTTAGGTTGACCTGAGGACGAGAGAGTGCTGAAAAGAAGTGAGTGAGAGAACTGTATGAGGAGAGTGTACAGAAAGAGTGCTGTGTGTTGGGCTTTGAGCAGAATTGGCAGCAGCAACAGTATGACGGCTACTTGATTGAACAATAGACAAAACTGGGTGAGATAACTCTCCAGGGACACCCAGAAACTCTTTTCTGCAGTGTGAAAGAGTCAGTTGGCAGGAAGCTGCTGCTGCGGAGGAACATACGTCTGCTTGTCTTCCCACTTTGATCGCAAATACACTTTCACATTAATAGATTGTCCAAGGGATTGCTTTGCTCAACTCATTCTCTTCTTCCACCTTCTCCAGATGCACAAACTCTCAGTCTCCATCACTTCTCATCTCACACACATTCACTTATACCCCCAAACCACACACAACTCTTTTATACTCTTTCAAACTAGCCCATATAAATACAATACCTACATCATCCACCAAATACCACAACTACCTACCTTAATGTTTTTGCAAAACTACCTTCAATCCAGTCAACTTAAGCAGGAAATGGTCCATGATGCAGCGATGCTTTAAGTCTACAGGTGTAATTGAATTTCTTCAAAATTCAGCTTACACATTCTGTGAGTATATAACCAACAGTGATGCAATATACAATTACAAAACTTTCGCAATCTATATGAAGGTACTTAGAAAGAGTTGTTCAACTTAATTGCGTATGTAGCTGTCCGCAATTAAAATTAGCATCGCATTTTAATATATTGATTACTATAACTTTCAGGTTTGTATAGCATATACGGTTATGCATATATGGTTTCATATTGCATGAACATATATATTATATATACGAGTTCCATTAGTTCCATTACATGTGTTTTGAGTTTTGACTATATATGTTGGACTCATAGGGATTGTTGCTTAACATTTAATTGGCTATTGTTTAAATAGGTCATCCCATTTGCAGAGACTGTACTGGGTTTAAATTTTTAAACATCTGTTTAAGGAAAATGTAGCGTATACAAATGCAGAATGAGATTTGGAGATTGTATTGCAAAGTCTGTGCATGGGAGTGGAGTACATAATTGGAAAAGAATGCTAAGTACATTGACTGTAATCTTAAAATGTAATTATTTCCGACTACTCTACGGATAGGTGTACTTTACATAAAGTTTTTGGAGTGAAATAAGATTTGGCTCTGTTCTTATTATACTTAGCTTGAGCTTTGCAGTGGTTGTGGTTTGATTTTGTTAGCCATTAAAAATTCATTGGGAGAAATGGAAAAGTTTATTGTTTAAATTGAATGTTGCTGTCGCAATAAAGACATGCAGCACATACATGCGGTTACATAGTAATTCAGAGAGTTCAGCGAACTAAAGCACGACAGAGTAAATTTAAAAATGGGATTTCGGAAATAATTCGGGCATACGGTAAGTACGTCGCCCGATGCTGTACTGATGTACTGGTACATAGATTGCATTGCTCTGGTTGTGGCGGTTAGTATAGGGACTGTATGTACAGTGGGTGGAAGTTAAAGGCATCCCAGAAAAAAACATCTTTCTCTCTCGAGATTTCAGATAAATTATTTTTGCTCTTCCTTTCCAAGTCGACTCTGACAGAAATGGTTACAAATCGAGGACAAAATAGATGTAGAGTAGAGTTTACTTTTGCAAAGCCCAGCGAGGGAATCCCTCCGGCATAAATTCCAATTTGACAATGGCTCTTCTTGGAATCCTTTCCCTTTCGATTTGTCGGTTTCCGGAGACGACTTTCACGTTTCTATCTTACATTACAAAGTAATGTTAATACCACTGGTGGTCTTCTGGTCGTAACCAGGCAGCAGCCCACACACATCCAGCTACAACCACTACGTGCACCTACTCTACCTATATACCTACTCAACTAATAGTAATCTATTTACCATTTTAAAAGTAATTCCATGTACCCATCATTATTTTATTTGATGTGCGCCATGCAACGCATTGTTGACTCCGTCTCTCCCCGAAAGGCCAACCCGGGTTCAAACGGCAATAGAATTCCATTTCTCTGTCAAGTTCTGCTTTCTGAATTGTGACGAGACATTAGCCACGACTCGTTCATTATTAGGCTATTCTATAAATTATTCACAAAGCTCAGATAAGCACTGACCTCTTTTCAAGTGACAATGTTTTAATGCAAAAGTCGCGTTCGTTATGATGTCATATTTATATACGTCATATTATATACTATGTGTTAATAGTCCTACGTATATATGTATATACAGTCCTCACTATACTATATAGAATCATATTTCATGCAAATATTTTGTGCACTACTGCGAGTGGTTGTGTTTGTGTATGACTTTATTGTCACTACTTCCAAGTAGAATGATGACTGCAAATAGTAATACAATACGGAGGTTATTAAATGAGGCATGCCTAAATGACATGATAGCCACCAGAATTAAATACAGTCACGAAAAGAGAATTATTGCCAAAGCTAATCTGGTGAGCCAACAGTAGTGACATTTCAGATTAAGCAACCCACTACAGCCTCTGCCTCTACTCTTCCGTATCCGTATAGAATCATATATGAGCTATATAAAATATGTTAAAACAAGAACAGCCACGATCTGATCTACGAATTAATGGGATTTGTTGGACCTGTGCTGTTTCTGTGTGTATAATATGAGATAGAAGATTGGCAGATGGCTTTAGACTGGCTGTATTTTAAATTCTGAACAGTGAAATGAAGTCAGACAGTGAGTGAGTTGAATAAATCCGGAAATGATCTCAGTCGACATCCCCTGTGACTGTGGAGAAAGGCAAAAGCAAAACAAGAGATACTTGGACTCAACCGATGCATGAACTCATGAACGATGGATCTATTACAACACAAAGTCTACTGTTATTGTTATTTTATGTGTATGTAGAAAAGAGACATTTCACGTCTATCACAACCACCAAACCTCTCCCACCATACACCGCCACTACTACTGCCCATGCAACCAGAGACAACAAATTCTCCCTACTTACTATACATACCTTCCCATATTATCCAGCCCTAGTCTACTAATGCATTACTAGTTACGATATTTCCTTACTTGCAATTTCTTTAGACTATAACACAACAGAACCTACACACCGTGATGGATACATACAGCATCACGCTAAATCTTCTTAAGGAGCAATGTAAAGAGATTCTTATGCTTGCTGGTGCTGTGTACATGTAAGTACAAGTAGTGTATGTTTTGCGAACATTTATTCTATTTGCAATGTTATGTGGGTATTGCATGTAATTTTGTGCATTGTGAAATGGATAGAGGGAAGTTTCAAAGGACGAACAGGAAAATCGACTTGGTAGAAGAAGAGACTTGGTATATTATGTGGACGAGACGGGTGGTTGTATATTGATGTGAAATACGAGGGAGCTATATGTGCTCCGTATGTATATGGCACTACTAAACATAGCCACAAACATTGTGCAGTGTTTTTCGTGCTTGTAGTTTTCGTGTAGTCACAGAACTCAACTTGTTTCGTATTGAAAAAGCTTTATTGTATTGCCTCTTTGTTCTGCTCTGCGAGTGAGACTCAAGTAAAGTGAAAGCAGGACATTTTTCAATTTGATATATCTTTCCTTTCAATCTTCCCCAATTTTGTGAGGAGGAAACATATGCCATCCACCAACACACATGTTTACCCAGTCTCTGCTTGCTCCGTACTCCATTCTCACTTTTCACATACACACACTTTCACTCACCTACTTATGCACTAGATCCGCATCACTATATACTAAGGAGAAATTTCAAAAAATTGTTCCGTTGCAATAGAGAACACGATTCGAAGAAATCGTATTCTCTATTGAACTGATGATAGGATGATATGCAAAAACACGTGGAGTAAAAGTAAAATAAACCACAGGGTATGCTTTCACAAACATAAAACATGCCTACTTTATTCACGTGTGGTTGTAAAAGAGAAAATAAAATCCAATAAACAATTGTGGATTTGTATGTTTTAAATTTTTAATGATTGTATTTGTATTATAGGTAGTATAGTTAAAGATTGCATTGGAAATTGTTTAAACAAACTTTTTGGCTTTGTTTTCTGGGATTCTATGAAATCATACGGTTAAAAGGTCGAATTAATTACTGCTTCCGGTTTGGCTATTTTTGGATTGTTTTACGCCCTGAAGCATTGCCCAACTAATTTTCCAGGTTAACGATTCGCAAAGTGTTTCCAGGATTTCTTCTTGCACTGAGACACAAAGGCTGCACTAGAAATCTAGGAATTATTATATATGTATGTATCTGTCTATAGTGGGAAAAGTAACTTTCTTCAAAGTGTTTTAAGTGCAACGATCCTAGAAAGTTCGTGCGTGCGTGAAAACCTAAAGAAATCTCATCTGCTTTGTGGAGTATACAGTACTATTAACTTCACAGCATGCAGCAAAGGCAGAAACTTAGATGTAGATTATTATACTTTTAGTTTACCGATGGGACGTAAATGAAAAGAGTTTGCTATTCTGCAAAACAGCTTTTAAAATCATAAAGTAAGCTAATGCAATTTATATGGAAGCCTCTTGTGGTGGCAAGAGAGCTGATTCTGCAAGATTTAATCAAATATTTGTTTCATTTACTCATTCATTAAAGTATGGGTCGATTTCGACTTTCGACATGCTAATAAATCGCAACTAACCAACTGCATTAATAAGTTTGTTAAAATTAATTAGGTAGTTGATGAAGAAGGTGATCTAAACGTCAAATACATCGTCACAGTTGTTCCAGAAAATCAAATGTCACGCTTCGAAAACCCCATGTTCAAAAGCTGGACAGAAATAGTATAAGGGACTTATTAACGAATAACAATTTCAGCCTTACCTATATAACTACCTCCAAAATATATATTATAGCCTTATGTATACAAGGCATATTATAAGGGGTATACAGTATATTGGTATGGGTTACATTATAAGAAGAGGGAGATACGGGGAGATGAGAAGTTGGAGGAGACCTAATTGGTTGTTGGATAGACAACTGACAAGAAACTTCGATCGCACATGACTGATCGTGAATATCAAAGTGTTACACAGTTTACTTTACATTACAGCCCAATAACCTCTCAAAGAACTACCACAAGACATGTATTATACCTAACTATGCCACTAAACTCAAATTTAATTATGTAACTATTTTCACTTGCTACAATTTTGTTTACAATCATAAAACATATTATCTCACAAATTATATTGCTAGACACATCTATATAGTAAAATCATTCTGAAATTATATGAATTAATCTTAGCACAGAGATATATAATTACAAACCAGTTCCGTCATTAATTTTGAGTGAAACTACAAAATATGTAGTTACATTTATTCCGGCATCACAAATCTCGACTAATATAATACAGTTGGTATGACGGAAATTTTATACCTAGGCTCACTTTGTACTCAAATACCTGCAGCTATTGAATACCAGCATAAATACATAGGTAATTAATTTGCGGATGTGCGTATTTCATGTATAGGGAGACAGAAATTCCTTAAATAATATGATTATAGAAAAAGAACTAATGTCTAATATCTGACAAATGATCTTTTTACTTTCTCCGCAGTAATAAATGTAGCAGTTTTCATTAGAAATAATAAAATTGTCAAATTGTAATGAATGGTTTGTGTTTGACTAAACGGAAAATCAGAAAATGTGAAATTGGGCAAAATGGTATATATGAAATGATGAGTACTTTATACACAAGGAGGACCGAATGGTATTTTGCAGATGGGCTATAAATTGCTGGAAAGATATTATTTTATCTCTCATAGTCCGAGATAGACTTTAAAGAGCCAAAGGTAGGTGTATATGTCTATCCAATAGAGGAGATGTATAGAGACAGATCGAGGGATGACGATAAGACGTAAGAGAAGAGGAGGAAATGAGGGTTGCATATGCTACAGCCAATCCATTTAGATCAGAGCTGAAGATGTGAAAGGAAGATGCAACCGAAAATGAGTTAGTCTAAATGAAGCAAAGACTGTTGAGAATTGTGAAAGTCAAGCCAATGGTTTGGTTAATTTGATTGTCAGCCAACCACTAGCCAAAGCAGAGATTGGTCGTGGCTTACGAAAACTTGACAACGTTTGTCTACAGCTACCTGGCCAAATCAACTTGAACTCAACTTTCACAAATGCGTCTCTACTTAAAATCATAAGCTGTCTCATAATATTTCCATGTCTCATTTTATACAGGGATGTCTGCTGAATGATAGAAATCAGTCGCTTTGATGTGTCTCACTGTTTACTCTTTTAACACTGCACTATTCACGAGAATCAGACGAGACTTCTATTTATACACGAACGTTTACGTTTGCACTGAATTTGTTGCGTAATACCTGCAAAACAAATAATCTCCTTTGTATATACCACGGTAGTATATACAATTAGTATATTGAGTATCTCTCTGAACAGGTCTCTTTGCTTCTACTGATTCCTATTTTGCAAGACAAGGAGAGAAGGTTGTGGGAAAATGTTTAGTCTGTGTTATTTGTTTGATCCTTGTGATCAGATCACAGACAGAAGGACCTCAGAAAACCGAAAGCATATAAATAGAATTATACAGCATAGGCAATAATTTTCAAAGCATTACAAATTGTATCTTTAATAATGTCTCTACAACCTTCGTTATAAATATGCGTTGGCAACATTTATATTATTCTATTTTGCATGTTAGGTGTTTGATTGTCTCTTGGGTTTTTTTCTTACGTATTTATTTTATGTACTTTGTTAACCTTAAGAAAAATTAATAGTAACAAACTATTTATGAGTGTAATTTAGTAATTTTTAATGTGAATATTGCAGACACACGTACATAGGTACTACTATAAATACAAATAGTTAGAATTCGTTGAAATTCGTGTTGCCACCTTAGAAGTTCTATCAGTTTCCATTATGTATTGAAATTAGAATGGGAAGTAGCATTGCGAAGTGAATAATCAATTTCTGCTCTTATTCATAAATAGCACCTGTTAAATCTGTGGCCGTATTTCAACTGTTTATTATTAAGGAAGACGTTGCAGAAGACTCCGAGCTTATAAAGAAAGTTGGTGAATAGTAGCTACGAGTATACTTTATTGAAAAGCTCCGGCAATAAATTAAGCTGTATATAAATTCGATAGTTAAAAACTGAGCTATGATGATATTTAGAATTGTTGAGCATAGTTGATACTTCCTCTACTCTTTCGACCGTAATTCCATTGTAATGTATGTGAATGGGAAGATACAGAAGAGAAATGAAATCTCATACACAATAAACACAACTTCCAAAGTTTTTGGATACTTTACACAGGTGATATTGGATTGGATGGCTACCTACTTCTTACATAAAAACTTCAGACAACAAAGATTTATTAGAAAAGTACGTGTACATTCACTACAGGACATTTATATGGGAGATATATAAAATCCTGAAACTATTCAGGACTCCGCAGTACGAGCAGCACAGGAGAGCAGTCAAAGTCAAGGTATAACAAATAGCACGTGAAATCCTCAGTTCACAGAAAATGTAAAGACTTTCCAAACTGGCTCAAAAGAAAGCACCACAGAAATTCTACAACGTTAAACATTTATCATCCACCCAGAAACTGCATTTCGGCATTCAATCCAAAAAACGACGAAATGTGTCTCAGACTATATACCAACAGCACTTCATACATTCCCAATCTCTTCTAATAAAATATCACCGTAATACCCAGTAGATACAACGCTTACATGAAAATCATCTACTATGATAATTCTTACTCATAATTCCAAACTCGGTTAAAAATGTTATCAGATTTTGTTTCATCTCAAAATAAAATTTTAATATTTTTCTTCTGGTCAGATAATTACTAAAAATTGTTTTCCTTTTGCTACGAATGGAATACCTATATAGAGTTAGGGAAAGAGGTACCTACTACCTATACCTACCCACTTAGGCATGCGTATAATTTTGAGAAAGCATAATAATAATATTTGATGAAGTGTTGTTGAACGATAGTGATTGCAAAGTTTTTTGTGTGTGCTAAAAGGGGATAAAAGTACAAGTATGCAAAGATTGAGCTAGTTATTTGTGTGTAAAAGTGGAAGTGAGAGGACTTTAGGAGAAAAATGTGCGAATCCTTAGAAATGGAGCTATTGGATGGAATGAATGGAGAAAGAAGCTTGGAAGTTGAGAGATAACTAGTACTGGTAGTGGGAGAAGAGAAGCAAGTCAAGTAGGATAATAATATTATTATTGAACTGCACGTGCAGTGCACACATATTGTTCTTATAGAGGCCACCCTGCTGTATTTAAAACATATTCACATATAATCCAGCCATATAGTGGTAAACACCGTCTGTATTCACATAGCTCTCTCCAGCAGCTCCAGGGAATACAAGAAAATAGGAATAATCCTCACAGCTATAGTCATAGACATCTACTAACACACAAAGTCACAACACAACTTTCCACATGCAAAAAGCATAACACCCGTTCTCTCCATACAAGTACTCGGCTCAATTTTACTTATAGCTTCACTTTGAGAAGCTCAACGTACAAATAATCAGGCACTACTACCACCACCACTCCTGGAAGTATTTGTACACAGAGAAGTTGCGGAGTACACAGAGTGAGTTGTAAGAGCATTAGTTTTTGTTCTGTGTGAGAGTTGACGTTATATTGAAATAGCTATAGGTTGGCAATTCCCAGCAGATATGCAAGTGATAGTCACAGTTAGGAATTTGGATGTCTTTATTGATCAGAGAGTGAGTTGAATATTTTTCAGTCCACTACTCTCCAACCATTCTACTCTCTTTTAGCCTTACAACTTTGCCACTCTCCGACTATTACACAGGACTAACTTGTACATAAGTAAAAGAGCTATAACTTGTAGTCAATGTACTCCTTGTCGTGTCAACACTCGCTATCCACTTAAACTTAACTATATAAACTAAAATATCGAACTAAACATTAAGTGGGAAACTTTATGGCAACGTAAAGAATATAAATGCAATACAATGCCCTCAATACGGAGCTGACTGTTGAAGTGTTCTGCTACAATAACTTTACATGCCGATTATCAACTGAATGTATACGAGGATGTATATAAATAAATATCCTCGTGTAAACTAGATGAGTATGTGCCAGGAGCTTCTCTTTCGGGTGTTACTCTTCCTCTCTTAATGCACATTTGTGTATGCACTCAAACCAAATATTTGTACACAAATACTCTCATCTGCTAATGGCAGCACCCCTCAACTCCTTTCCACAGACATTCAACTTACCATATAGATATAATACTCATCACATACAACTTTTCTTACAATTCTCCTAAATCATACAATTAAGAATGTATATAACTATTTTACATTAATAATTTATCTATATAGGTATCGTTTTTCCTAATTTATATGCATGATAATTATAAAACTATAAGACATTGCCATTATTGCCCATAGGCTCTTATAAGACTGTACTAAAATTCTATGTACCTATATATAGCTTAAGTAATATAGGTATATTATAGACATGGAGGTATATAGTATTTTAAATTGATGAGTTCAATTAAGGAAAGAAAACAATGTTGAGCACATTGCGGAGTTTGTGTTTTATTAGTGGAGCAGTATTATTAGGGTATATTTGATTTAGCGTTTGAATTACTATCAATTAACATGAGTTGGGTGGATGGGCTATAGGAGAAGGCAGAGGCACACAGGGTGAAAGGAACTTACAAGGAAATCAATGCTCTTTCTCTCTAACTCTATCATTGCAGTTTATTTGTGGATGCACTATGCATTTATAGCACTATGCTTATTTTTCCGCATGCATGCAAAGGCAACTGAAACACACACAAGCGCACTAAGATAGCACAAAGCACACAATGTCTGATAGTGAGGCTTCTTATTCTCTCTCTGTCTCTGTTACATTTTCTTTTATAGTCGCTCTCACTTCCCAATGGCTATGCACACTGCACTGACAGTTTTATATTACGGGAAAGCACTGTGGCTTTGCACAGAATGCTACTACGTCATTCCAAAGTTAACAAGGTAAGAGCTAACACCATCATCGTAGCACTCACTACTCCTTTTACTTTTCGGAGTACAACGGAGGAATAAGGAGAACTACCACTATCAGCTACTACGACGACTACTTAGTGCATTTACCTTGCCTGTACCGAAGGAGGAAGGTAGTTTAATAAACCCAGTTTCATTTCGTGTATAAAGCTTATTTAGAGACGGGAGAGTTGAGGAGAAAGCTAAATGGGTCCTGGCTCACGGTATTCCTGGAGCCACGAATTTAATAAAAGTAATTAATGAATTTTTGGGACTTCCGCTTTGCCTTTTGAATATCGTGGATGAAAGATGCAGGGGAAAATGGAGCCCAAAACAGCACAATGAACGAAATTTTAGTCATGACTGGGTTTAGCATGGAATACTCTACCATATACGAAGGGAACTATACTGGAGAAAGAAAATCTGTTGAAAACACAGAGCCACTAATGAGTCCCAGGGAATATACGTACAAGGTATATATAGAACATATTTTATTACATTCAACTGATGCGACGAACCTAATTATAAGAGAATTCGTGAGCTCATTTCCATGCACTGCGCTTAAATGGATTCCTATTGCTAAATAGATAAGACGATTTTTGCAAACCCCTGGAACACAGGTATTAAACTCTTTCCAAATGAGCACGAATGGAAAAGCCCCTCCTTACAAGAAATCCATTGTTCATATTTTATTCTCCTGCACTACACCATTCCCTACCCCCAATATTCATATTATACTAAATCATGTCATAAGAAAGTAATGTTATTGTGTAACTATATTTTTAATATTTTGCTATTAGGTATAATAACAGAATGCTATTGTTACAGTTACATAGTTATATGCGAATTGTGAATGGAGAGTCAATAGTCAGGCAATAGAAATATTAGAGAATGTCATCAGACACCATCCAATTAACTTCTGTCAAGGAAGGAGTGCGACTAGCTAGGACTTCTTTCTGCCTACATCAATCCTTTTAAATACAGAAAATTGCCCGTTTCTTATTTCTACTTTTGCAATTACTATTATTACCTTGACTTCACATTTTTCATCTGCTTATCGAGTCGACACCGTATTATTACTAAGCACGACTTACTTTACCATCCTCAATCCTCCTACTATTTCATTTCACCAACCTTCCGACTTTTGAAATATTATAGCTTTAGGTATATTGAACTACACTTTAAAAACTACTTTCACTTATTATAGTGTTAAAGCTTAAGCTTATATTATACCTAAAATCCCTATATAGTAGGAGCTGTATATAGACATGGAATAAGTCTGAGGAACATTTAGACATTAAATGTACAATCAAAAGCTACACATTCTTTTATTATATTGATGTTCATGTGGTGGTAGTACTACTGGTGTATGCCTATGGCTGGGATGAAGAAACTATTTTTAAGACCTAAGTCAAGTCCCATAGCAGTCATAGTGTGTGTGATATATCTATGAAATTTTTTTCTCGTTTATACTATGTGTCAAAACAGTATGTGTTCTTTGTTCCATCTGCGATATTGAAAATAAGTACAATATTTTCTGGGAATTTCTAAAGATAGAGATGAAGGAAAATAAACGGAGTAACAACTACTTGTGCTGCTCCTGCCTATAATGATAAGGCGGGTGGTGGTGGTGTTACGTAGCAATAGCACTGCTTATACAACAAATAGGTTATGTGTAGCATTGAGCTTTAGCCTACCATTCTTCCAAGTGAAAAGTATCGATCTAGCGTCTCAACAAAATTAAATTTTCTTTTTCCAGAATCCAGCCACATCACATCACTTACAACATTACTTTGGGCTAGAGAAGGGCAAGCTGGGGCATGGGGAGTAATCCAAGGAAGGCATGTACACTTTCACAACAGCCACAGCCATATAATGTACACAGTGCACACAAGACGCAGCAAAAAGAACTAAGAAAAGGCATAAAAGAGAGAAAGCTCTACAGAGACAAGTTATACGATGCATAAACTCGTCGAGTCGAGACTGCTACTACTCCAGCAACCAAAGCCAGAGAGAACAACCAGAGTTTGAAGTAACAGAGAGAGAGAAAGACGGTGGAGGTAACTCTTAAAGGAAGAAACAAGAGTTAAAGATGATAGAGAGTGCGAGACGAGAGCGACTGGGACATCACAAGGGCCAAAGTACACGTACAAACAGAAATATCACTCTCGTAATATCAAAACATCTTCTCCCCTAAACAGACACACACACAACAAAACACTTTTAATGTGGAGCATATTAGAGTGACGAAGACTCACACAGAACACCCGCACCCTTCTCCTTCTCACAGAAAGTTAACTAAACTATAAACTAAATAGATAGGTGGTTTTATTTTATTTGAATAAGTAAAGAATGTCTACAGTGAACATTTTGTCAGACTATAATATATACTACAGACACACTGCTATATATACACGGGGGATTTACTGGTACTGTTAAAAGTATGTTGCGCGTTTGGTTACGTTAGGTTAGGTATGTATGAGATGTGTCTATGTGTGTATGTACATACACGTCTACTTATAAAGACAAAAGAAAGGGAAAGAAGATTATTACATAAATAACAATCTGTGCCAGAAGATCAGCGCTGCTAACTTTTCTCAGATCTACAAATTTGGCTTTCCTCTGTTTGGCGTTGGCATCGTTGGCTCTCCTCGCTTCTGTTTGGCATCCATTTCTCCGCCTTGGAACAGAATAGAATAAAACGAATCGATTTCTCTTGCTACTTACTTAGTCCGACACAACCAACCACTCCTGTCATGCTTTTCACCCGAAATAATATGCTAAGAAAATTTGGACGGAAGACAAAACTTTAGTTGAGTTTTTAGTCGGCAAATAAAAGATTTGTATTTAAATTTCATAGTTGTAGTTAAGTGTAGTGTGTTCACTGTTCCTCTAAAAGGCACAGACTCTGACTCTATGGAGGCACAGTTGAAATAGCTCCACAGAAGAACAACACAAGTTTCAAATTCGGGCAGAAGAGTCATAACTGTGTTACACAGGCATCCTGCTGACTACTTGGCTTCTTTAGTGTAGCATGAAGTGAGTTGTAGGAGAAACGTCACTGCCACTGCTACGTTCACATGCCATTTCTACACAAAGGGACAATACGGACAGTATTTAAAAATTATGTGGCTCAGCGACTCCTTGTTGGCAAAAGCTGCCCGCTAAGAGAATAATGCGTTGTTAGTTACGGCAAAAGCTGAGGTGAAGGGAAATGGGAAATGAAGACCATTGTCAATTTTTTAATATGATTAATTATGCAATGCCTGGAAATACAAGGATTTGGATTAATACACTGTACACCCTCCCATGTCCTTATAGGTATATACTACAGTTGAATTGAGTTAACTAAAGGTCTCTTATATACAGTCAATAGAGTTACATTACCCAAGAACCCTTTCCAATGCCAATGTTTTTACAAGTCGGAATTGTTTACGCAGTTTGCTCAATAGTATGCCTATACTAAAACGATTGGGTGAATACAGTTTGATGCATAGACACACACCTTGGATACACTCGCAAAGTTCAATGAAATGCCTTCGTGGTAGTGTCGTCAGGTTTTAGAATTCAGTATAATCGACATTCTGGACAAGAAGGAGTATCAATTAAAGAATTATATAGGCCACATTAGATGTCACTTTCATACTTGTCTTGGGTCTTCCAAACTGACAATTCAAACCGACTTTTAATAACGCCAACATTTTTGGAATTCTCAGTGTTCCATACACAATACATATAAAGCTACTGAACTCCATGTTTTATCCTACAATATTAATATGGTTATAGTACGTAATGTATTTATTAGGAAATATTTTTACTGGTCTATTTTCCGAATGAAAAAAACATGTTATTCTACAATTTTTGACACTACAAACAGAATAGGTCAATTGGGAACTTGTATAGATTGTTGTATTGAAGAAAAATCTGAATCAGATTAATTTTAGGATATTATTAGCTAGTATTATGAAAGGAATTTTTGTGAGAACTACAAAAGAAAATGAGTTAATTTTGGCAGTGAAAATGTTAGATTGAGTGAGACTAATGGTATAATACTTAGTTATGTGTTGCATGTATGATGATGGGTTGATATTTTGTATTAGGAGTTAAAGAGAAGGACATAATAAGATGTGGGTTGGCTTCATTTGAAGAGTGCGTCATTGACTGACTAATTAAAGCTGTGTAGAAGTAGAGCTTAGGGTGGAGAAGTGGTGTTTAGCTGATTAGCTTTCCAATTCATAAAAGCGGAAACATGTACACATGGAAATACACTTGAGGGCATGTGTACGTGACTATCCTACTTCAATTAAATTTCCCTAGGGTGAAGCTCGACTGGAAAAATAGGTAACGTGATTTTTTGAGTTTCGCATCTATCTATCCGCAACTATAGAGTTTAGATGTTATTAATAGAGCAGCTACCTCCCGCCCATGTATCTCTCCCGGAGTCAGAAATGAATCTTCATTTCATTCCCTCACCTGCCTCAGCTACAAGCCACTGCACTGCTACCACCACTAATACTCCGACTACTTCACCCACCACTACAGCCTGTACTTTCACGGAATCAATTTTCTAGCAAGTAAGAGAAAGTGATAAAGAGAAAATGAAATTTCCTCTATGAATAAATTCGTGGCTAAGAACCAAGGCGGCTTTTTCTTCTTCTTCTCCTTCCACGTTACGTAAAACTTTGTTTCCCTTTTCTGAACTGAGCCCACCTACCTATTTCTATTCCACTTCTCTTCTTGTACTACTTGCCATGGAATAAACTTCTACACTCCAAAAAGAGAAGCAGTCACTTGAGTCGCCTGTAAATCTGTGCTTATTCTATTTCCACATATCTGACTACAGCGAGGACTTAAGTCGAGTCGAGTTCACTGCCTTCCTCCACACTTTTATTTTACCTTTCTCATTCTTTCCACTTTCTCCATCTTATAAATACACTTAGACACACATCTCCTCTCATACCACCCAGCACAACTATACTCATCCACAAATACAAATTCCCACACCACATACCTTACTGCACATACCATCCAACTATCTATTCTTTCCAAGGTACCTATAGACACTTTCCCAGTCTCTTTCTCTTATCCATATTCCTTTCTCTTCTTCTTCTTCCTCCTATATGCATCTTCATACCACTAGGAGTTCAATAACGCTGAAACCTCTGAAGAGTACATATAGGAGTGCGCCCGCATGCATGCAGTCGGGTAATATAAAGTATAGGATGAGGAATGTAGCGTTGCATTAGAAGTTGAGAAAAGAAGTGGCAGTGAGTACTCCACACTCTTCGGTTGCTGCTGCTGCCGCTGCCACTGCCACTCTGTATGTGCAGTGTGGCACCTCAACCCACCCACCTCTCTACCTTCCTCTTCTTCTTCTTCTTCTGACTGCACTCTTTCTATTTCTCAGCTCTTCTTTCTGCCTGTACTTGTACAAATACATGGCGCACACACACTGCTACTATTCTCTCTGATATATTAAAGTAGTATTCTATCATTTTGCTGTTCCGTCGCATCGAATCTCACTGAACTTGGCTCCAAGTCTAACTTTAGCTGGTAGTAGTTCGCCTTGTCTCGTTTTAGTCTGATGCTTCCTTTCGCCTCGTTTAGCAAAGTCATGATAAAGCAAAAGTTGAGGACGTAGAATGCAGACGGCAGATAAAAGAAGATTTTCCTCTCTGTCGCTCCAAACCTTCTTTACTCCATCCGTACACAAACTCTCGCAGGTTACTCTTCTTCTTCTTCTTCTATAACACGCTGTAGGTCGCATTATACTTATATCCACCTCTCTACTACTTATATAGGTATATTATATCTGTCAACAGGGAAAGTACTACTACTAAGGTTTATAAATGTGACATAGAGCTTTATCTACTGCCATATACATACGGAAACTTATCGCGGAGCAAAACTATCATTTTTCTAATCAATTTGCATAGCTTGCTCACAGTGAGATACTTTTTCCTTTGACTTTTGTTACACTCTCTTGAATCACACCGTGGCCGATTGTAATTAATTGTTAGCAGATAACACGGCGGGGACATGGTTAGAACAAATATATTTCTTTCAGGTGGTCCCCTTCCAAAGAAATCCATTCATTTTCTAATTGTTGGCTAAAATAACAATTACTTCGCATTAAACTTTCATTTGGAACTACTCACACGTAGCATGTACATGACTAAACAGTCGTAGAGACTCTCTGTTCTATATGGAGGATGCACGTAACTGGTGTTTCCGGTAATTCACACGGGATGGATAACTATTACGTTATACGGAGTATTCATGTACGCAAATGTATACAGAACTAATAGGTAGCTTATTAATGACTCGGTAAAGTAGTAGTAATTGTAATAGCAATAGGGCTGTAGTTAATTGCGACAATTAATCCCACTACGTGTGCTTCTCTAATATCACAGTTGCATAGTAAATGGCCTGAAGAATAAATTGTAACGGAGTAAATTATCATTCCGTGTAGCAGTTACTATTATTCCGGGATTTTTAATGATAGACAGTAGCAGCGGTTGTTTTGTGTTCGGAGATAAACATATAATTACGGCTAAGCCAAGCGATGGGCTACACAGAGAGAGACAGAGGGTGGAATGAGAAGGACGAGTGTGTTGGAGTACAGGGAAAGAACGGGAAAGCAAACAGTCATCCTTCACTCACTCTTTACATTCAGCTCTGCTTTCTAAGGTAATAAGATAATGCTATGTGTACATAGACAATATTTGAGAAGCTTTTCCTTTGAGATAACGATAACCAAAGATACTTATTCCCATAGACTGAAAATAACGAATAGATTTGCCGAAAGGTTGGAGTACAATAAGTAAAACGTACTTTGCACTCACACGCATTCAACGACTCCCTATTTGTTTGCACAAGAAAAATACAAAAAGAGTCTTCAACTCAAAAGAAGAAATAGTTGGAGCACTGTGAAAACGGAGGAGCATCAGTTCAGACCGAACCAGAGAAGAAGAAGAAGAAGAAGGGATATAGGGATTCTCGTTAGGAGGATTGGGATTCCAGTAGTAGTAGTAGTAGCAGTTGTTGTAGTAGTGGAGGATATGGTGGATGAGGAAGCTAGACAGGGATAAGAAGAACGTAGACATAGTTTCGGATCGAAGTCGCTCCGGTTGCGTTGTGTGTGGATGGAGATACTTGGTCTTTGAGTTCATTGTTCAGCTCCTACAGATCGTGGAAGTGTGGAAGGAGTAGACTTCTTGTGAGTTGTGATTGTGAGTGTTGCATGCATACGTTTGCCGCTCCTGTGCTCCATACTCACTCACTCATGAACTCGTCATGACTGCGACTCACAATCTTTTCCCTCTTCCACACACACACAAAACTAGCCAACTTTTCATCATCTCTGTCTGCCTCAAAGAAAACTCTTTCCAGTTTACTCCAGTTCTCTCTCTCCCTCTTTATCATTCACCATGCTTAGCATTTTAACCTGACATTTACTCATACTCTCTCTCTCTCTGCATCAATGCTTCAAATACAACTTCCCATCCTTTCTAAATACCAACAGCTACAAAGTGATCCAAATATCAAAGCTGGAGCATTCCACCACTTCAGAATATCCAGAACAACCTTAATCGTTCAATTCAAAAATTGAAGTCGAAAATTTTCATGTAATGTACTTCATATGGACAGTTTGATGATACAATTTAAATCGATATGTAATTTTAAGTAGATGTTCTACTAACAGTTACACAGGCTTAAGAAAAGTTTCCCAATCGGTAGATTGATAATTGATACAGATATCTTAGTGTTAACACGATTGCAAAATATTTTTATTCCATAGTTACTTATGTTACGGTTGCGGAAGCTTCAAAGAGCTGATCGAGTGACAATGATGAAAGTTATCTGATACAATGCCTGCATGTTAAGATTTCAAAGAATGCACAAAAGTAAAAGCATTATGAACTCTTGTAGTAAGTAGTATTTTCAATCTCCACATACATTAAATATTTATCAAGTACATAAGGCACAAAAATACAGAAAAAATGCAGTTACTTATTCTAAGAAATTATTATGTTGCAACTTGCAACATTGCAAGTTTCAGTATACACACACAGTTGCAAATTGTTCACACACCAATGCTGACGTATCAAAATACATTAAACCTATCAGTTTCATTTGAAATAGTAAGTCACACTACTGTAGTGTTCTTGTAACATAATAATACGTATAAATATATAATATTGCATCTTTAATACTACAACTACTTCACACAGCATAAGTTCATTCAACGTGTGTAACTCCTAATGAAAGAAGGAACTGCATGACTGCTATAAACTGTTCTGGTGAGAGAAAAAGGAGTTTTGAGTTTTGCCTTCTTATAGTACACGTATACATTGTATAAATATAGAGCTGTAATATAAAACATCACAAAGAAACTTTTGTAAAACCTTTGATGAACTTTGTCTATTTCATTTCTCATCTCATCTACTTCCTTTTCTTAAGTGAAATATGCTTCCTTCTTTCTTCCTTCAGTTCTTGTAATCGCAATACAGATTCTGGCTCCTACAATGTGAACTTTTTCGAATAGCTACATTGTTACCTTACCTTCTTCCATGTAGTGCACATCAAAGTCTTCAAACGATACACTACACAGTAACAGACTTCTCCTTACATCTCTATACTATCAAATTTATTTATATTCAGCTTAAAGCACATACTTGCTGTTAAGAATTTAAAAATCTGTATCAATAAATATATTGACAAAAATTACTTGGAGGAAATAGAGGAGTATTTTTAAACCGTCAGTACATAATTGTGATTCGTAGATGAAAAATTATTTATCATCACTGAATAAGGTAAACGAGAAGCTTAAAGAAGGAAAGGATCAGATTTAAGATCAAGAATGTGTGGTTTGGTTTCGTTACATAAAAAATCAACAAAGGAGGTTATTGCATTTTGGGTTGGAGGAAAGCACACGACGGAAAGTACGCACCCGGCCGTTTGCGTAAACGAAAACCTTGTTCCAATTTTTTGTCTCTTGCCAAAAGGAAAACATGTAGAATCTCCTACCTTTTACACGGAATCCCATATGTTTGTTTATAGAAAACAATTTCCTAGGCAAGTCACCCAAAAGCCTTTCGGCATGCAAAAGTGAGTGAATGTACAGGTCTACCTCTACGTGTACTGCATTGGAGCTTGTGGAGGTCTGTGTATAACGGGTATACTAGTCCTGTCTTTTTAACTTTTGGGGACTACAGAAGAACTACAAAACACAACAAGCCATTTTACACACAGAAGAAAAAACTCACGAGAGTCTGTCTTGTTCCTGTGTTGACAAACTAAACTAATAGGCAGTCGCTTTACTTTCGTAAGTGATGTGTCACTCACTAGACTCAACTACCGTCGCAACAACCAACAAATGCCCATATTATAGACTCTCCACCTTCAACAGCTAAACAAACGACAAACTACAAATAGAAACGTTTCTACTTCCAGTTAGCGTCATTCTCCAAATCAATCATTCCGCTACATTCTGTGTCTACGTCTTACCTTTGATCTTCCTACTTGTACCAACTACTACCAAATAGAAATAAGAAACCCACAGCTGCCTAACTGTTTTTATGTCACCTTTTCAACCAACTCCCTTCACTCACTCACTCCGTCTTTAAATAACACAATACTCATTCTTCCTTAAAAACAACTTACCCTATAATATGAGAACATACATTTTGAAGCCATATTTTAGAGACATAAATATCCGAGGTCTTTTTCCTCTCCCCTTCATAAATACGATAACAGATAATTTTTATTTATGAAAACAATTATTTTTCCGGAAGACTAAGCTTAAGACGATATTGACAGAGCAATGCGCATTGAAAGGAGACAAATCCCGAGGAAAATGTTCATTTAGTAGAAGTAACCTCCTAAAAGTAAATAGAAACTGACAGTAATGAATAGGACAGAAGAACAAAGACACAAGTTGTCAAAGCGCAGTGATCATGTTACAAATGTGTTCTTATAGTGCATTAGGCCCGAAAGGACACAAGAGGAGATGAGTCTGTCTCACAGAAAAGAGTCGAGAGGAGTGGAGTGAAGTGCCTGCTGTATAATGATAGGAAACCATTGAGCTCTCATCAGTCAGAACCTTTATGTGTCCCACTACTCCTACCACCGCCACTCCTATAATATTTTACTTCCATAGCAGCAGTTACTATATATGGCAAAGGATGAGGACACATGTAATGGAAAGAAGATTTATTTGTTGGACATGGATCATAATCTGCTATTAGTTTCCGACCACGAAAATACCGCGCTCTATATACACACACTACACCACTATAGGCAAAACGTCTCTACTATGCTTCTTCGACACATGCACAGAGATACTTATACACAATAAGACTAGCCAGATCCTGGAGGTATGGTATTAGTATTAGTATAAGATGCTTATATAGACTTTGAGAATATATATTGCACCTCCTCCTGCACAGACTACAATGACACTGTGTGTGTTTATAGACGGTTGCTGTGACTCATACTCATAAGATAAGTATTCTCCACCTAATTGTAAGTAGACAAATAACAGAGTACCTACTTGGCAGCAGCCCTCGCAAGTCAAGTGACTCAGTTCACTAAGCACATTTATTTTCAGTATTTGATCCTTTGACAGACTTTTTGCTCTCTTTTCCTTATGGCAGAAGAAGGCGACATACAAATACTCGTGTAGTTGCTTGTACCACCAGGAACACGAGCATTTGCTCTGATGGTAGTATTGAAAATTATGTTGGTGAGTCTTACATCTTCACATAAATGAAAGAAAGTTTGTTCCACATTCCTTACTTTTAGTCCTGGTAGTACAAGTAGTATGTCTCAGTTGTAGGAAAAAAGTGGAGCTCTCTGGGAGAGAGACTGCGACTACAACAAAGAGATGATGCATGAAAACATCCAAAATAAAACAGTAATATGAAGAAATGGAATTTCCCTGCATGTCCTCTACAGATATTACCAGTAGTAGCATCAGCACTCAAATTCTTGTCACATACAGCTGGAAACATACCGAGACTCGTGTATCGTTGCTTGCTGCTGAGCTGTCAAGTCACAGAACAAAAAAGGAAACAATATTTGTACATAAATGTGTTGCACGATGGCTACTCCTCCACATAAGCTTGTACTTTGTATGGAATCACATAGTAGTACAGCAAAGAGAGAGAAAGGGCTTGATTGGAGCTCGGGAAAGAAAGCCGAGTGGAGAAAAAAGAATATCGAGGCAAGTCTGAACGAAGGAGCATCACTCGGTGGCATGTATTTAATTATTTGTTGGAAGAGAGCACGTCAAATCAAATGACATTTTGTGGGTCGTTTCCACCTAGGCAGCACACAATGCTCTTCTCCGTAGCTCTTAACATAGAAAAAGATTACCACGGTCCGCTTGCTTCCCAACCAACAACCAGCTTTCTCCCAGAAGCCGCGGCGATGTCTATATGAAGAAGAAGACGACGGTAGGGCAGGGAAAGGACTCACAGACTTCTGTCTCTCTTTATTCGTCGTAAATACAGTTACTTACACGAGGAGTGCATGGGAGACAGCCAATTCAAGCCGAAAAGTTTTCTATCAGACTCTCTTTCTATTTATACACATAAGAATGTACTTGTCTCCTTGCAATACCCGTCTGTGTCATATTTTATACTCAGAAGAAGAAGAACCCATCTTGTACTTATGTACTGCAGAAAACGAAGTACAGAAATATACAAGGGAGCATCAGTGCAGCAGTTCGTAAGCTGCGACTTGAGCTTTCATCTCTGACTTGAGTTTATATATATGATTTCTCTGGGTGAACTAATGTTGTCACTATTGTGTCCCGTCTACCATGGAGGAGTCCACGGTAAGCAAAGAGAAATCGTGGTCAGATAACAACGGAGACTTTTTTGAGATGCATATCACTCGCCTTCTTTTCCTTTCCACATTACAGTAAAATCCCTGTACTACTCTTCCACATTAGTTCTCATATGTATAACTCTCACAGACGATGAGGAAAAGAAACGACGACGCTTTGCAAAGGAAAGGAAAAATAACCAAGTTTTCTATCCATAATTCATTTCCTTCCTGAGTACTATAACTGTTTCAATGAGCCGAAGGCGTAAGAAGGACTCGTGAGATTACTTCCTTGTTCTAGGAAAGAAAGAAAACGGACTGACTTCGTGTGCACCACACACTAGTGCTATTATATAACACTGAGAAAGCAAAGCCTCTCTCACATACACAAACTAACCCCGCTCTATGTCCGTACATTACTTTTGCGTTGTTGCTCCATGTAGCAGTAGCAACGTACGTGGCTCCAGTCTCCTTCGGCCCAATTTTATACTTTGCACTGGTTGTACATCATGTGTGTTCCTACAGCTTAACTTTACTACTGTCGAGAGAGTAGGAAAAATTCGAGTGAAATGCAGTCGTCGTGATATCCACATAGCTTAAGCTAAGCTGAGACTCGTTTAGTTTGCTTTTCGCTAGCTTTGCTCCGCTTTTTGGATGAAAGAGTCGGGAAATGCAAGAAAAGATATATCCACCACCCAGATTCCTTTATCGAAAGTGTGGACCGCTTTCTATGTCTTTTCTATACTAGTACGTTCTCTCTTTCAAAGTAATTCTAACTACCAACAACCACCACCACCACCGCTCTTTTACTAAATACAAGAAATATATAAGTAGGACGGCCAGGGAGTATGTAATGTATCGACGGAGAAAAGACAACATATGGAAACCATGTAGTATGTAATAGTAATAGGAATGCAATAGTGAAATACTCAGGCAACTTAAGTTCTTTTAACAAGAACAACCCGCAGGAGCCGGAGGAGAAAGTAAAGGGGAGATACAACATTGACGTTGCTACAAATTCCCCATTTATTTTATCCACACAATAAATGCACACTCGGTGAATCTAGAGAAAAGCCGACCGGCATTTGGTTTGTTGCACACAATGTACACAGAGCACTTATCTGTGGTATGATTGTAGTGTGTATAATGGAAAGAGGAACTAGACAAGCAGCTGAAATCCAAAGTAGAGTGTAAGAGTAAAATGGTGGCAACAAAGAAAGTTATATAGGGAAGACAACGGCGGAGGAAGCGTTGTGTTGGAGTATAACGGGAGAGCAAGTTAAAGCCAAGAAGAAGAAGGAGAGAAAGCGGAGAAAGCAGGAGAAAGCTACGGCTATATGTTTCAGAGAACAACACACATACAAATAGGAAAGTGCTGGAAAACTTTTGTTGTGGAACGAGAATACGAAGAAAGCGGCCTGAAACTTACTTAAGTAAAGGAAAAGTGAAGAAAGCAGGGCTGTTTGGTTTGCTTTGTCCCGGATCGTTGTCATTGCACTTGGACTACACACTGCACATAGTACATTACGTTACATTACATGATACTACATTCAGTTACGTTACTTTATGTCATGGGATGGTGGAAACCGACACGAGAAAGCACGGAATATCAGAAACTATATACGACGGAGCTACATTTACCCTTCACAGTGCCACAGAAAAATCCATGTCTGAATGTTGTGCACCGACAGGATACATTTTCTAGCACTAACCTAACTTATTGGATCACATTAGCGTGTCCAGAGACGATAAGCACAGTGAAAGAGAGAGACGTTGTTCCCACCGACCCAAATACTAAAGTCACTTTCCACTAAGACAAAACACGAGCAGCTCGCATTCACATTCTACTCAAATAAGTACACTAAGCTCTGCACACATAGTAGGTCTGTATAATGGACACGGGAAAAATTACTGGAAATGGTAAATATGTTCAAGATATGAAAAAGAAAATGCAGAAGGAAAATCGTAAAGGATCACACATGGAACAAAGGCACTCCTATATATATTTCATTTAAAGCTTTTTTACTGGTTCAATATCACTCGTACAAACATTACCATAAGTAAAGTACATATACCATATAAAATGTACATATAATTCTGTATATAAGAAAACTGGTAATGTATAAGAAAATGCCTTGTAGATTTAGTTTAGCGTGCCTTGTGCAGATGTATGGAATAATCTGGGAATTTTTAATAAGTACATTAGATCAGTGTCAGAACTGGAAACATAAACACATAAAGAATGTGACGGTGACGTATTGTGTGCGTTATGAACAAATGGTTAGTTGTTGATGATTATGTGCTGTGCACGGCGGGGTAATACATATGGCACAACACACGGGAGACAAAGACGTGCTCCCTCTGAATCCTTACTGCGTTATGAACTTTTAGAAAAACTTCTCAAACGACTAAAACACTCGAACAACCAGAGCGACGAGGCTAATACTTGATTTGCCTTTTCTGTAAAGAAACTTGTTTCTGAAGTATTTGCAAAGCCCGTGTTTGTTGGATTATGTAGTCGTCTCTTTTGCTCGGATTCAATCAGGAACCTTAAAGTTAAAGTCAATACAAGTGGAAAAGCGGATTACGGATGAACATGAAAAGGAAATGGAAATCTAATTGTAAGCAATAACTATATGAGCATATAATAATAAAATAATCTCTATGTATAAGAGGCAATAATATATATATAATGAATCAGCTTAGAATATGAACATATATTTTAGTAGCATTAGGAGGAGACACGTGGCTCAAACTACTTTAGTACTTTCGTTACAGAGTTTAGAATAGAAGAATGGAAACAGACACAGAAATGTAAAAAACTAACTAGAAAGTTTTACTGTACGTGTGAGAAATATGTGACATTTATTAATTCTACGAAGTAGTTCTCGCTCCAATTTTATACGTCTTTAAACTCCTTCGTGGCTTGATGATGTATAAAATTTCATTTTATAGCTTTCACTGTATCTTCACAAGGAAACGCATACTAAAAAGTCTGAATGCATATTATGTGCATCACTGTGAGTTGTCATCACATTCTTTGTCATTTTATGCCGCAATGCAAGGAAATTTTTATTACTAATTTAAATAATTTCGTGGTAATAAGCAGAATACAATCCTACATTTTAACACGCATGCATATATACTATACAATAAATGTTTTTTGGAAAAATGGAATCTTGTTACGTTTTCTCTGGATTTGTTAATATAAGTATACCATAGGTACTGAGACTGAGACAGTTTAATATAAATTACCATACGAAGGGATATGCAGCTATAAATTAATTTATGAAATTGAAGAAGCAAGCATTTTACAGTTCTATAGAAAGCTGGTGAAGTTAGTTTTGAACCGAAAAAGGGATTACGTGGTCTCATTAGTCTCAAAGTGCATTTATTTAGCTAATGCATTCTCAAGTTGGTTTGTTTACGATGTGTGCATTTAATTTAGTTATTTCGTAGTCTAGACTAATCAAAAAATTAGAAACAAAAATTAGTGCCGTAATATGTTTGGTGGAAAAGTTTGTTTAAGTGATGTAGAACACTAATGAAATGTAAGTTTAAGTGCAACTTTGCTAATAAATAAAAGTTATACATCTCCTCAAAGATGTGTAGACTTAAGAAGATGCTGTGTGAACACGGCCATCAATATTGTATCTGCAGAAAGAGAGAGAGAGGGAGATATAGGACGAAGCACGGAGAGACCCTGCCAAAATAAAGTGAAATACTTAGTCAAGTCTAAATCTAAACTAACTTTCTACGCAAGTTGTCTACAGAGAGTTTTTCGGTATAAATAACGTTCATTATTATTAAATGGTGAAATTTATGGATTACATTTGGCTATACCACAAAACAACAAAACACATTCGCTCGCTTCATTGCAGTTTACTCAAACGACTTTCTATCTCTTTAGTCCCATCTCTTCATCCATGCCCCACTTTTACAGCACACTGCTACCACTACTTACTTTCCTCCCTTATATGCTCCCGTATATTGCTCCTGCTACGTCTACTCTTCACTTTACATGCCATCTCTTCCGTATACTCCACTCTAAACAGGAGGAATATGTTTTGGTGTGAATAGCAACCTGTGTTCAGTGTTTAAAGTATAAATTGAAGTATAATAAAGCAGTTTGTAGTGTGTGGAAGGACGGAGCGGTATTTGGTTTCCTTCTGGTTTGCTTATGTCTACATAAATGCAAGGAGAAGTCTCTTCTGTATCTACACACAGTTCTTCTCTTCTGTTCTGTTGACCATGCTTTGCTTACCCTTGGGTGAAGGAACTTTGCATAATAGTCATGCATAATTTAAACTCATTCCCAGAACTAATCTCGAAATGGCCCGTCTTCCTAGCCAAAAGGCACTGTTAAATATTTTAGAACGTATGTCCGTTCTGCCATATACTTTCGCTCCAGCAATACTTGTCCTCTACCATACACGCTACGTACACACAACACATAGCCTTACGCTATTTTCGTAACTTATTACAATGTTACACTTACACGGATAACATTACACTCACTCTCTCTCTCTCTCTCTCTTGTTTTTACACACGTACACAACATATGTACACATACATTCCCCTATAACGTCACAAACGCTCTAACATTCCACTCAAAATGCACGTCAAGTCAAACCAAACCAAAATTTACGTTGCATCACATATGTGATATGAGTCTCGTCCCTTCCTATTTCAATCTCTTTTGCTTATCACACACTCTATACCTATACAACTTACGTTTGTATATAAAGACACAAAAGTAAGTAGTGGGATGACAAGCACTCTACTGGATTCATTTCTATGAAGAACAAGAAAATATTCACCTACAGAAGAGAATCATGCTAAATCCTTGTTAAGATGGACGTTTGTCCGTTGTTACAAGTCATTTTGTCCTTTGTTAGGCATTTCACACTCGAATTTACAATGAACACAACAGTTTTACACTTTTGTCATAAATCCGTTTCAATTCACACTAAGATTAAGTTTGGTAGTAAAATTTGGATATTTTATTGCACACGCGTGGTTAATTTTGGACTAGAGTTGTCTTAAGAAAGAGTGATATTGTAGTAGTCATTTAGTTTGTGTTAGAAGTAACACGGAGTCAGCGAGAGAAATTCAAGATCGATAAATTGCTTATCGCTTTTGTAAAAGTTTCACATTGGCGGAGAAGGAAGGCTACAACTAACTACACCTTCTAGCTTTCTACATAATTGAAACTTCTAATTCTGACGCAAATGTGACAGAAGAAGTAATTGCGTGAGCATGTACTATGTAAGTGTTGTGAACAGAAATCGAAGACAAGGCTTCGGCTTCTGCATGTTTTTCACAAAGAATTGTACTACTCGGAGTAATGTCAAAGCGATGTTATCTGCCTACACAAGGTAATGGAAGTGCCTTTAAACAAATCAATATTTAGTGCTACAAGGAATCATATATGATATTAGTTCCATCAAATGCTAATAATATTGATAAAGACTATTCAGTACACACATGTCTCTCCCTTCTTCTCCCATCGCCTTATTAACATCAGTCAATAACATCCATGTTTTACAATTTTTCCCTCTCCATTTTTAAAGCAGCTAGTATCTACCGTGTAATTTTCATCAAGCCATTATCTTAACTATGCCAAATACCACATGTCCCACATTTATAATTCTCCCACTCTTGTCTAATTCAACAAAACCCGAATTATCATCGGCATTTTCAGTTAAGGACTCCTGTTTTTATTTAACACAACCCTGTCCTACTTCAATTTTTTCGTTGGCACATTTTCGTGTGCTATGTGAATTATTTTACGGTTTCACTGACGTACAGATTGAGGAAAACCATATTTTTATCATTAAAATTAAAAATCATTTATTTAAAACGATACTTACAAGCTGGAACATAAACTACCTAATACAATGATTACTTAAGAATAATGTAATGATGCAGAAAAGTTATAACGGTTAGAGATTTTATCATTAGGTTTAATAATTTTGTAGGTATTCTAAAACTTGGAGTAAAGGGACAGTAAATCGACGGGGGTCAATTACTGTGTGATGTTTTACAGGTTTATGAGTTTTATATTAGGAGCAGTAGTAGTAGTGATAAATGAAATATGTAAGTTACATAGGTTGTTATTATTGTTAAAGCTGGAGTGGTTTGGAATTGGGAAGATTATTTTGTTGGCAGGAGCGTTTGGAAGTTATGGGCGAAGTACCTTTTGTGGATGTACAATCGATCTCAATATTGTTGTAGGAAAGTAGTGCGACGGTCAATTGGGATAAAAGATTAGTTATCCAGACAGTTTGCTGATGAAGTAAGTACGGCTACTACATGATAGTAATATCCGACTGATAATGTCGTGTTGTAAACTAGGAGCAGATGTAGTCGAAGACTCTATCAGATAAAACATCAAAAACGAGGCACTTTGCCAAATAAAAATCAAATCAAGAGAGCCACATCTATACATACGGATAAGAAAAGAATATATAAATATATGTAGTGTATACCCCAGGCATATATATTTCTTCCTGCTATATATGCCCCATGCTCCAAGCATCCAATAATGCAATGTAGCCTCAGAGAGACTTTCTTCATATTCAACGGAAGTGAGCACGTTCCATTAAGTAATGCATAAGAAAACCAAAATCCAAGCAATCTCATGCAACGTCTCTATTACAGATGGGGTACACACTCAACCAATACATATTACTTCTACTTCATTCCAGATCCTTACTCTACCTAATATATACAAAAATATATTCATATATCATATATAGATATATAGGTGCTGCATATTACTCTTTTAAGAGCTACAGGGAAAGTACGGAGAAAGTATATGGCGACTGGTCCATTTTGCGTTTCATAAATAACTAAACTGAATTTTCGTGTATTAAGACAACTTCTGGTTATAAACCATGAAATTTTACCTATGCACTTTCTGGGAAATAATCCTACTACAATAATTTAATGTTTATGATATGCATTGCGGTGGGAGATATTCATAACATGAAATGTTTAATCACTCCAGGGACTTTCTCTTTTAGTGAGAAACTTGAATTGTGACGTCACATTTGAGTAGCTAGCTACTTTCTAAGAATTTTATAAAAATATCGACCGAATTTCACTGTCCTTGTAAAAAATTCTTATTACGATTTCCGTTTTTTTAGTTCAGCCCAGAAACTATTAATAAGAAACGGTAAAAATGGGAGAAAAGCTATTACGGTGAAACTGGTTCAAGTATTGTGTATTTGCAATGTATCAAGAAGAAGTTTGAAACAGAAGTTTTTATCGAAGTACATGTAGTATAAAATATCTGAAATATGATATGATGTAATGTAACACACCTGAGGAAAGATGTTGAGATATATGAAGCCCTATGTATTTTTATTGCTACTGCACCTTGCAGTGCGTACCTCGAGACGCGTCCGCATATTGACAAAGTTTTTCGTTTGACTTGTACTCACATTCAGAGAGAGAGAAGGATGTGGGTCTGGTTTTTGTTGTAGTAATGCAGTACATCTTTATAGAGTAAGAAGACGGAAACATTTGTCGTGGAAGTTATTGACTCTGTTCCTGTCTAGTCCTAATATAAACATTGAAACTGTATAAAAGAAAATGTTGCTGTTATTGTCGTGAGCAGTTAGGGGATGGAAGAGGGAATGGTGTAGTTTTAATAAAGAAGACTGCTGAGATTATATAATGTGAGGTAGCATTTAAGGAATTCGTGATATGTTCCTGAAAGAGGCAATATGTGTTTCAGTGTCTCCGCTGTCTTTTTTCCGTCTTCTTCTTTAAAATCACTTAAATATGTAGCTCTCTCTCTGCAATAGTAGTCCTGATGTCTAAAGGCCTCCGTTTTTTTGCAACAAACCCAGACAGAAAATTGTATTGTCTTTTCCACAATATAGATTCAAGAAACGAAGCGGAAGCATCTGAGTTGTGAATCTAAATTTACTACGGAGAATGCATTCCATTGGATCCAGAAAGGACATAAAGTTTTAGGACACTTTCTCAAGTGTAGCTTTATGCTCGGATTTGCCCACAAAACGTCTATTCGTCATTCTTAGGGAACAGAACGTAACTAAAGTAGGTAGATAACTCGGACTATTTTTGTATTGGAAAATCCCGTTTGTATTTTATGGCAAGGCGCAGTTACAAGGATTGCTTTTCGATACAATATCCATTTGTGTGGCAGGGAAGGAGGAACGCTGCACGAAAAAAGAAGACTTGCAGTTGGCTATAGTGTCGATCCGTCACGAAGACCACTTTTCCCCACTCCACTACATTTGGAACCCATGTAGCCATAGCCTACTTATATACGGGTCTTCTCCAGAAATAATATTATATTAACCAGGGCTATTATACGGATACAATACATTTATGTTCTGGTAGTATTGATAGCGTGTGTATGTCGTCTGTGTATCTGAAGGATTTTGGCTAACGATGTCCTAGCTTACTTTCACCGTAGGTAAAATGCTCGTCGTCGTCTTCGTCGTTGGGAAATGCGAATGTTCAAGAATTTGATGCGATACACGAAAAATGGAGAGAGGCTGATGCTCTTCTTGGTATGCTCTTTCTGTCGCAAGACTATTTATACACATACCTACAAAGACAGCTTATAATATATACAACCTATTTATATACATACTTATACACATTATATATATTTTATTATTACGATAAACTACACATACATTTAAGAGTTATATTATGTATAGAGAGTGTATAGTTGTACACGTTGTTGTAGCGTTGTATCAGAATCGAAGAGAGTAAAAGTAAAACGTTGGGTTTAACTTTATAAGCATGGATGGTGCAAGTGCGGATGGAAGAAGACGACGACGGCATTCCTAGCATGGAAGTCTCTGAGAGAGAAGAGTCACAGGCATCGCAACACATACTTCACATTTCTGGAGGAGAGCACAGATTGGGTTTTAAGTTTGTGCCTTTTTATATATACATTTTGTACATTAATCAATAAATAAATCATAAATCTTGAGGTAAAAGTACCTAATAGTTGTAGTAATAGTCAGATTTCTGTTATGTACTACCAGTAGCACAGTCCCGTATCAAAAGAAGGCCAGCATAAGGTTAAATGGGAATATTCAATACGGCTGAATGAACTCAGGATGTACTCAATGTACATTTATTTATTGTACGACTACTACTATACCTAGCGGCTCTCGCTGCTGGTATGGACCAAATAGAATTACTATGGACGAAGCTGCTTTATTTTCCTTATATCTAAGGAGAAGAAGAAGCATCACATGCTAGTACGTGATGATTGACGAAGGCAGAAGAAAAGTCAAAAGCTTCTTCTGGTAGTAAAAGAACGATGGCGAAAATAAATAGTCAAATAAAGCTTTTTGGCTTGGACTGTGTGTGGTGGGAGCTGGTGGTGGAACATAGAAGAGAATTTCTTTTCTTTAGCTACAACTGGCTAAATTGTGGAGTGAGATAAGGCAGTGGAGTTGAGACAGAAAGAGGAAATAGCTTTCACTCAACTTTTTTCGTGCCACCCCATCCGTCAGTTGAGTGAAGAGAAAAGTGAAAGCAACTGTGGAATTTCTCCTCTTGTCGTAAATCAATTTACACCTAAATTCGATTTAAAAGAAAATCAAATCCAGCCTTCTTGAGGAAATTCTGTTACACTGTTGTGTGAGAGCATAGATGAGTTATTAAACACAGTTTTTTGACTGACTGGTTAGAAAAGCTGAACAGGCGATAAATTTCAACGCGAGAAATCGGCAAGGAAAGTAAGAAATTGTAAACCCACCATTAGCGAATTATGGAGATAGACCAGGGCATTTATACTCGTATAGCCAAGTATTCATTTCAATGCAAGTCAGCAGAAGAAATGTAAAAATGAAAAATATCCCCCATGAGATCTGATCAGTTACTATTATGCGCACAATCTTTCTCTTTTGCTTTCTTCCTGCAACACCAAACTCTCTCGCCTTAACCCTTAACCCATTATCCTTCGGATGGAATCCGAAACAATTCAGAACGTTCAATGCATATAATACAGATACTTCAGCAGATTTTATTCTGCCTATTCCAGGCATTTTTAAAAACTGCTTTTCTCCCAGATAACGAAATAGCGTTTTGTTGTTGTAAACGTGCACAAAATCTCAACTTCCCTTTTCAAATCATCCTCCACAAAAAACTTATACTCATAACGGAAGTATCAGAAGCAGAAGTCCCCCTTGTTACTTATATAAAGAAAAGAAGATTTGATATTTGCCGTGTCAGAGGCTTCACTGCAAAATGCAATGTACAGTTAGTACCACCATAATGTAAACCAATATCGAATTTTTCTGTAGCTAGCATTAAAATATAAACAGAAACAGTTGAAATCAAAAATTGCATACAAGGAAACATTCCTGATCTTCCAAACTGAATTACATGTCAATAATGGTAATGACACAACGACACAAGCAATAAGGCAAATAGTAGGTACACAAATCCAAGTTTATCTTTTGGAGAGGTTTCTCCTTACTTAGTTGAAACTATGGATATGAATTTTCAATTCAGAATTCTGCAATAAAAATTTCTAAAAGTTTTTGCATATGAAGACTTCACCCGCAATTTCACAAGTACAGGAATGACCCAATATAAGCACAGTTATTTAAGTGCAATGTTGTACTGTACGCAAATTTTCGAAGATTTTCTAATAACTAACAAGCTTAACTTACATAATATTAAAACTATGGTAAAAGTACACGTAAAGGCAACTGTAGAAAATAGTTCGCTTATACTGTAGAAACAATGAACACTGTTCATGGTATTAAGGCCGATCCTACAGTACAGCCTGTAAAATGAATGTGAGTTTTATGCTGATGATGTTAGTGCGAGTTAAAAAAGGAGATTGTTTTGAACTTACGTTGCGAGCTGCATCTCCGGATGATATTCTCCAAGAACGTATTCTGTGGAGCAACCAATCCTCTTCTTCCTCCCGGCATGTTGTTTGCAGAAATGAGATTATTAGCGAGTTACAAATGAAATCAACAAGAGATGACGATGACACCTCCAACTTGAAAAGTAACAGAATTCGGCGTGTGATCCTGTTTCTCTTGATAGATGATACTGTAGAAATATCTAATTCTATTACTTTACCTTTCCAAAATCACAATAACATTTCTCTTTTTTACAACGGTGGAATTCGTAATGATGAAACAACTACAACTCCAAAGAGACATGTAGGTAGTTCTATCATTACTTCCATTACTCAGTCAGTATTTCATAAAACAATTGGATAATTTTGCAACATAAGTAGGATCAAGATTGTCCTCAAACAACAATTTGGAAAAAAAAACTTTCTACCAAGTTAAAGTTCAAGAAAATTATCGTCACAAATATTCATAGATGCTCTCCTTACTTCAATAATTTGTAATGTACGAAATATTACAAGATTAGTAAAATAAAAGACGATTCCTGACTTTGTGGCCTTTGAGGCACCGTAAAAAGAATTTCAGCGAAAGATTAACTAATTTTGATACTTAACAGATGATTTATTACCCAATTGCTGAATACTGACGAAAAGTTATTGAGTTTTTGATGGTTTGACCTGTAGGTACCTATTTATTTGTATCCGGCGTAGTTATAGTATTAATATACAAGCTTCAGGAAGATCCGACTGAAAGTTAGGCTATGAGTGATAATGATTTTATTTGATATTGTATTATAGTCAACTGAAATATCATCGATTGATGTGGATTTGTGTAAAAAAATCGAATATGAATCTCGTTAGCTTGCGAATATAATTGTATACTCGACTTTGGACATTACTTTTCCTACTGACAACAACAAGAACAAGAGGAACAGGGGTAAGACGACAAATTGACAAGTGGTGCTTTCACCACACCACAATTCAGACACCAGAAGAAGATAAAAGCACAAACAAAACAGTAAGAAAACTTTTCAGCTTAGATTTTCGTTTCTGTTTATCATTATCCTGTTTCTTGTGGCTAACGTGGTGTCGGTGTCTCTTTTTCAGCAGTAACAACTTTGATTTCATTTCCCACTGAAATACAAAAGTGAATGTGAATGAACAAAGACACAATAAACATCGTCGTTGTTGTCGTTGTAGCCGCTGCTTGCACCACTCGCAAGCTTTCCACTTTCTCTGAACAAGTTTTCCCGGAATAAATCATAAGGAAACTTTCCTTCCATCCGCCAGTTCATTTTTGACGGTTAATAAGGTTCGTTATCATTAGTCCGTGTTTTTTTTTTAAATACACGAATAAAACTACTCAAGAAATCCGTTTTCCCATTCAACCAATCACCAAATTGGAATTCTCATTCACAATTTAAGAAAAACTGAATTGTGGTGACCACGAAAAGTGTTTTTGTACATGGAATTCATATTATTAGCATTCTTCGGAGAGAGAGTGGATGTTGACGTTGAATGGAAAAGACGTAAGGATTTCAACCGGGAGAGAACCGAAGAACTTGTTAAGTAGACTTTATATATAAGAAAATAATAATAGTGCAGAATGACTGAATGATTTTTGACTTGTATTAAGTGGAGTATGTCGCAGCGAGGATTCAGTTTGGATTTCTGCTGTGCAGGAATTGAGAATTGAGGGAATTTCCCCTCAAGTGGTTGGGTTTGATTGGCTTAGTGGATGTTGGTTGAGGAATAACTAGCCTTTTAGCACAGAAGAACAGGACACTGGTGGGGGAGCACTGCTAGCACCACATCACATTGTAATACAAGATATTATTTAGGTACATGAGATGAGTAGTGAGAACACTCGACTATAACTCCACGGATGGGTCATATCACGCAGATCAAATTTCGAATTTGGGTTAAAGACTTTCACTTTGTTGGCTGTGAGTAGCTTAAAGGAACTGTACACTCCACATTTATAGTTCCTCTCTATATAATCACATATAAAAGGGAAAACCTGCCTCGGCACTTTCACACATTGGGCACTATTATAAATTTATATGTATCATGGGTAGAGAGAGAGAGAGAGTTATGTATTTTCACTTTGGTTCGTAAAACCGAGATGGTTCGTCTTGTTGTAAAGATACAGCGATGTGATGCAGAGAGAGAACGGTTACCTCCAGCAGAATTTCTTTGAATTCACAATTCGTTCCGTGCTACGTATTTATTTCCTCTCTCACTAAAATGGAATACAAATACTAATGCAATATAACAATCTGAACTTCTTCACTCTCTTTCTTGTGCATTAACCGGGTGTGTTACCGCGAAATGTTCGAACCCGGGTGCAATTCAATATATTATATGCTGTTGCACTTTGTTACTTGTTTCGTATCTACACCGACCAACTGGAGCAGCAGAGATGAGGAAAATTGAGATGGTGGCGATACTCCGATAGTTCGGCTTTCAGTTTCTTCGATTGCTTTTCTCGGGTTTTCTCCGGTGCAGCTCTACTGCCGTAGTATTTCTGGCTCGTTTTTTGTGTGAGACGAATACTACGAGGCAGGGAATGCACACACGTGCTGTGTTATTTTTATTTTAGTATTATGTGTATATATTTATACAAGATGAGTGAGATATTGCAAGTAATGCTGTAACGCCGTAAGATGTTGAGTCAGTGATGTTGTTGTATATCTGAGAGAATTGGCTGGAGAGTAAAAGTCAGATGAGACAAGTCTTCTTTCGGAGATGTACAAGTAGATGAAGTGAGAGTGGGGTGTAGTGGAAAAAGAACTCGGCGGAGAGAAAGAAAGATCGAGGATTTTCTCCACAAGATAGAATCAATTTCTTGGCCGACTTGGTTCTTCTTCCCGACATCCATCATAACGAGCCTGGCTTCTGTCATCCGTGATCACGGTATTCCATTTTATTTGAACATCGCTTTCTCCAATTGAAATTTCACAACAGCTCCGAAAAACAGTGGGCAAGGCCAAACAATTTGATATCATTCCGAACAATAAAAAAACGAACGGACGAACGAAGCAACGAGAACCAACAAATAACAAACAGCGTTTCAAAACCACCCGGTTACTTTGTGCACACAGTAACTTTCTCCGGGTCGGCTTCTGCTGCTGGTTCTGCGGGTCTCTTGTTGGATTTGCTTTCAGCCTGCGGATATTTTTGTTTTTTGTTGTCACACACAGGAGTTGTATATTATGTAAGTAGTTGGGCTATTGTTGTATTGTGTGGTAGTATTTTGTGTGTGCTTATGTTTTGTGACACAGCATTACACTCTGTGTGAAAGAACACCCGATTTGATCGGTGTAATGCAATACAAATGAAACCATGTATTACTCCTATTACCACAGACCCATACTGCGTTTTTAGTTTACGACTTTCCTTGTTATTATTATTATTTATGTCTTTCACTTCACGACTGTTTTCAGCATTCTTCTATTTCATCTCACGCTCTTTCCTTCAATTTCGATTTCGGAAGCCGAGCAGGATGGATATGGATGGTGAGATTCTTCCTGCTTTTTAACTAAAGGTAGAAGATTTTATATCCACTTGCATGTGTAGTCGCAGCAGAGCAGTAGTGGAATGTTTGTCAAACGGATCCCATCACTGGTTCCTGTAAATGCAAGACAACAAAGAGAAAAATGAATATTGCACTGTATCACAGCACAAGAGAAAAATGTTTGAGTTACTTCTGCGGGAGAAGAAGGTGGAAAACAAACTACCACAATACGAAACAATAATATTGCTACAACTCAGAGTGGAAATAACAGATTTGCTCCTTGAAGAGAAGAAAGACTCCTGACCTGACAACCAAACTCTCTTCCAATGAAATATACCCCTCCCTGTGCAAAATTCCATCTAACTCTACATATAGAAGTACAAATATAAAATATACCACAATGCCTATATAGAAATATTATATTGCCTGTCCAACCTCATATTCAATTCACTTAAAGGTTATTTTCATGTTGTAGTGTACGATCATCGTATATTCCTTTTGTACCAGGAGACTCCTTCTCTTTGATGGAACTCTATTCCTTGTCCTTCCTGTACAGCCAAATTATAGGCAATAATTTTTTGTTTTTTCTCCTGACGATTGATGTGAAAAAGTTTAGTGACTGTATATGTCGTGTGTGTATGAACATTTCTCACTGTCCTATATGACTTGACAGATTTGGTTGTCAACGCAAGTCCATGCAGCTACACAAGTGGAAACTGTTTTCAAGATTCAATCTCTTTTACATTGGTTTCCTTCTTAGATCAGCACTCCGCTTCGTTATAGCTGTCTGCGATACCCCACGCGGTTGTCACTACATTTTCCACATCAACTAACTTCAAACACTCAATTGTTACTCTAAGTATTGCCAATAATGTCTATATCCCTCCCTATATAAGAATAGAACTGCGAGAAATAATGAAAGTCAAACATCCCCATGTATATTTCTGTTAACCTCGTTTACATGTGCATAGTACATATACATGATCTGCTACAACTGTACATAATAAGATTATAGAATACTTATGCGATGTAATAATGTATGTGAAGGAAGGAAAGGGTATGTATAGGGTTTAGAGGTATAGGGGTGGTGAGATATGGAGAAATGTAGGAGAATAGGTCACCCAGAGACAAAGTGAATTATGAGTGCCCTGGTAGAAACGTTTCCAGTGTACTTAAGTAAGGAGAACACATAATATACATACATTGCCGTATAGGACTAGTTACAGAGTAGAACACGGAGGAGCGATTTTTATTCTTGAGTTAGTTTTTCTTGTTGAGTTAGAGAAAAAAGCTCCTGGGCTTCTTATCTTGTTTAAAACTTTGCAACAAATGTTACCCTAGGTAATTGAAAATCATTACTTTTGTTTTGCCCATTACAGATTCAACGCAAGTTATTCAGGCAAAAGACGAGACTATTGTAAATATATTTTTTAAGTTCATTAACTGCTGGCTTTTATTGTCGTTCATAAGGAGCTCTTGCGATTTGCTGGATGCTTAAAGTTAGTTTGCAATTCGGGAACGGAGCCAACAAACGTAGAGGAATTCACGTAAAATACAATATCAATAATAACAAAAGAAAGAGGAAGATGAGGTAACACGTGGAAAGAAGACTCGCGTTCGCAGACAGAGCATTACATTTTATTATAATAGATAGAATCCTCTCTCCCTGCATTTCCACTCTTAGATTTCTTCGGTCAAAGCAAAGCTCTTTTTCACGCCTTTCTTCTCCTCAACCCATTTATTTATTCCTACAGATATATTACTTTCTTTCCACAGAGCTACACCTTATCAAACGTAGGTGCTCTCCTCTCTGTAGTCTTTTCTCCATCTCTACTGCACACAGAAGTCTGGAATTTATACTTGCAGCGTGACATGATACAAAGGGAAAGTTGTGCACAGTTGGTTGGAGTTGACTGCTTGTGTTTCTATTTGCTTCCCCTTTGCCTCACTCACTCTCAGGCAAAATTGAATGGAAAGAAATTGAGTTTACAGACTGACATAATTTTTTTCATCTCCGCCAGTAGTTTTTACATGTAATGCTTGTCGTATTATAGAAATCTGACGTGATGCATTGTTTCCTAGTAAATAAAAACGAATCCTCTCAAGAAAAAATTAATTCTCCAGAACTGCTACTACTAAACTACGTTGTGTTTCGACTATACATGGATGGAGTATATGCAATGGTCGTTGCAGTAGTAGAATTCACATGTATACATTGTAGTACAATTTTGTGGAATGAAGTTTGTGAAGTGCGTCAGTAGTGTTCCCTTAACTCTGTATTGAATTGTTGTGTGTGGAGAGAATGTAGAGAGAGAGAGAAAGAGAAAAGGAAAGATTGTGAGAGCAGGAAAGGTCTACAGAGAAACGAAATCTATAAAATCAACACGAGCTCGATTTGGACTCTTGTCGTCGGTAATCCTTATTGCCCTCTCAGGTCAGGTACTCGCTAAACTGCAGAGAAAAGACTCAAGACAGCCCACTTGGCTAATATAATAAACTATAACAAATAGGTCGCACGCTAGACAACGAAGGATTTCTCTATTCAATTGTAATGCATCACATCACAATATTTCATGTATACACTTTCAGGTTCCCCGTTAGTATATACGGTAAAATATATCTCTCTCCTTCTCTGAATGTACCAGTGACAAATTCCGTACATCGTGCACTGCACACGTTTTATCGCGGATTATATTCCTTTTATAGAAGTCACCGAAGCAGAAATAACAATAATAATAATTCCAAAAGCAATATACACACTAGGAGCACATACACACTCACAGTTAGGAAATTTCATGCTGTACTGTACACAGGATTTCTAGTATAGCGTAATAAATCCCAGACGAATCAATAAAATGAACTTTGACTAACATTATTCTACTTTTCACTTAGAAAAACAAAATTCTCTCATGGAGAAAGCTTTGAAAACAAGGAGAATCTCACACAGACGTTATAATTCACTTCCACAATGAAAGAAAGCAGGTGGTAACAAAACCGGTGAATGTGCGGATAATAATAAACTTACAGAATTTGCACTGACATTATTGTTTGCAGGAAATTGCCAGTTTAGCAGCACTGTTAGTAGTACTTATAATAATATTACGAAGAACTGTGTAAAGCTGCTACACCCCAATCACGACGGTACTCGGGTCATTGCATAGCAACTTTGTCTTATATTTTCCATGAAGGGTTTTAATGTGTTTTGGACATGCAGTACGTTTGAAGCCTTATCTGACTGACACTGCAGCACATAGACAAGAGTCTCCGTCACTTTGTTGTTTGTTGTGTGTGAATGTTTGGGTATGTGTGTAACTACGTTTTGCTATTGACACAGTTGATGGTTGTCGATGGGTACCTCAAGTGTCCCACGGCTGGAACGAGACTGAATTGAGGAGAAGAGAACCGAAGGGGTTGAGAAACGGGGAAGTCTTTGGTCTGTCTATGTCTGCGAAGGAAAGTCGTAGTGGTAGTAGTCGTAGTAAGAGTAGTAGTAGTAGTAGTAGACTTACTATTGTGTCCTGCCAGGAGTAGTACTACTCCAGAAGAACAAGGTTTGGAGTAGTGCGAGAGGTACATGTCTATGGGAGAATACGTAGTAGTGTTGGTGGAGTGCACGGTGTATGCAGAAGAATAGTAGCAGGGAAGCAATGTAAACCAACACGGATTCCTTAGCCCAGCTGGGTTTTCGGGTTTAAAAAGATTGACCTGCGCTCTCCTTTTGGATCCACTACTCCACTTTTCTACGGTATCGTATTCCACTGTGCCATTTCACGGGAAATGCTCCGCTTAGGTAACTTTTGCTGCTATGCACTACCTGGCTGTCTCGGTCTGTGTTGTATAATCATAACTGCTCTATGTCTATAACGGTCAAGCAGTTATGTCAAGTCAAGTCCAATTCAAACTGCAATTACTTTGACGCTGAGCAAAATTCAAGTTGTGTCGTTAGCAACATTTTTGGATTATTGACGAATTGGGCCGCTACTGATGCACTTCCATGTACTGTGTTTTCCATTAGACACTTTATTATTAGTTTAGTGCATCTTAAATTGCCATTTTAGTCTTTTTCGGGTTTTCTTGGGTGCTGGGCCGTCGTGTCTTTATCTGGCCACTTGAATTGCTTCTCTCCTTCTTCAAATACTAATAACAGAAAGGTTAAGGAGAAACGTGCGGGTAATAAAATGATACTGGTGAGATATTCGGGAGTATTATTGCGCTGCTGCTGGAGAACAATGCCTATGTGTTTGTGTAGTATGCCCCAATGTGGGATTTGGAGCTGGAGGGATTGTAGTGGAGGGAGAGAAGTATAATTCGATATTGTTTTAGAATTGGTAGGTCAAAAGCTATCACGTACGATTGTATGCATCTGCGTCTGCTTTGTAAATGGAGTATGTTGTAAGAGACAAAGTTAAACTCAGCCAAGTGCAAAATATCGGCATTTATATGTATTGCTTTTGCTCCTGATATGGAACACAAGGGAATTGATAGAGTAGAAATAACTAAAATTAATGCATCATTCCTATAAACATACTTATAACCCAAAACCTTTAAGTTTAGACTAAATCGATTCATGTACCATGTACAGTTGTAGCCAACTAAATACTACATCTCAAACCTTCTCAGCCAACCATTCCATGACATGTGAAGAAGTAAGCCATGGAAATATTTTACTATCTATTTATCTGTCTATACCCATACTCAGATACCCATACCCTGCTACAGATAACCACATCTTTCTCAATAAATACACAGTCTCCTCCAGCTAAATACAAAGTTTTACACTTTAGATTTGTAAAACGAAAGACTACGTTTGCATTGCTCTCACTTGAAATGAGTTTTATAAATGAAATTACTGCTTGGTTATTTATAAACGTAAAACTAGTAGGTATAAATCAAAATGGTTCTAGAAAAAATTCAAAAGAGAAAGCAATTTGACTTCTCTATATAAAAAAAAGTAAAAAAACATTAAAATGATAAGCGGAAATATAAACCATGCCCATTACCATTTTTGGTTATTTTTAGAGTAGAAACTGAAAGTGTGTGAAAAATGTGTGTTAAGAAATGGTCTACTGTGTGTGTGTGTGAAAGTAGTTGTATATAGTGAATATGTAGATACGTATAGGAATAATAATATAATAAATGATGTTACCATTCTGGTTGTTTTACATGTTGCTTGTTAGTGAAGGGGAGCGTGAAGCAATATGATTCTGCCATGCCGTGAATACAGCTATTGCTTTTGGAATGAATTACTTTACCTTTAAGTAACCTGCATTAGAAAATAAAGACATTGAATTGAATTGGCATGAAAATGCAATGGGCTTATGACTAAACACTTGACAGTAGTTCTGTTTCGCTTCAGTAAATCCACATTCGATTTAGCAGTCTTAGAGCAGCTTAGTTATGATTCACATGGGCAAAATGTATGCAGCCACAGCACAAGCACACTTCCAATCATATTCTACATATTATGCCATGCATATGCCTAATGTTACTAATGTACTTTACTTATAAGCCAAAGCGTGCAGTTGGTGGAGCAGACTTGGAGAGGTGGCTACAACGTCTGCTCCTCTGTGCCAGGTAATGAAAATGTAAGTACCAACATTACACTTGCAGTTTTTAGGTTTCAAACTTGCAATTAGGCCAAATAACTGATGCGGCAAATTACAAACCTGCACTGAATACAATCAGAAGTTAAGACACACCAACTAACTAAGACATTCAGCTCTGCTTCATGAGAGCTCAAGGCAAAGTCTCTCCCTCATTACATCGTACATGCAAGGCACAAGGATGAAAGCAGAAATGTACAGTCACCAAATTAAGCAACAATTTTCTTTGACCTTTGATCTTTTCAAACTCCGCTCATTAATCAAATGTCACTATAATATGTGTAACTACCATATACGCATTCAAAACAAAAACAATTATTTCTATGTATTATACTGCGAGAAAATAATTATTTTTCACTTTGTATACGTATTTTAGTACAAATCGATGGTTGCTGGTATTTTATTTCTGATCACAATGCAAGCAGTAAGATTTATTACTGACAATGAACCAATGTAGACACAATGAATAATATTCATACATGCAGTAGCTGAATTGACTGGTTTCATTTCGATTTGAAGGCAACTAACCTGTAACAGTATTATGTGGATACAAGGTTAATACAGTACATGCAATTACATTTTCAATGCAGAATAATATTACATAATATCTTTTATATCGATCATTCACGGAAATAATATGTTTCATTGATTTTGGCAGCAGCTTTACAACGCAGTTTCACATAAAATGGCTTGAACAGAACTGAATGAAATTCTAAATATTTTGAACAGTTTAGAAAAATATAATTTTGTCACTCACACACAGGCATTACGTATATCTACTTAGTAAATATATGCATTAATTTTTGTATTGGTAGGTACTAGGTACTTTAATTTATGTTTTAATTTTATTAGAGTACAATAACTTAATTTCCTCCCTTTTTCATAATAAAACTAATGTACATTGAAATGTCTATCCCACAAGGTATTGTATTTTAAAGATGTAATTTAATTATTTTAATGTGTTTGTAAAGACTCTTCTCAGTTGTGTCTTTACTCAATTCATTTTTCGTACATACTTAGTTGCATATAATCTAATATTCATAATTGTTTTGCCTAAAGATGTGAGAGCTGCAATATACAGAGCTATTTAGCAGTATAGTGAATCTAAACATGAATGCACCAGCAAAGTGAAAGTTCACTTGTTCACAGTAAACAGCCGAAAGAAATGTTTATGGCCGGGGACAATGGCCCTTCATTTCATTAGCAAAACCACAATACTCTGCCTAAGGTATTTACTTCTTCTTCTCTTTGCAGCGGAATGCATCCTTGCATTTACGTAAATATCTAACTACTGCAACTTATACCTATATACAAAATCTTATTGCATAAATTATTATACTAAGAAGTAATGGAAACGCAAATAAATGTTTAGAATTACATTTCTAAAAGTCTTATAGTGGGCAATGTGCACATAGAAGCAAAAGATGAAAGGTGTTTGTGTTGGAGTGCTACTACTACAAGTTTTGAGTTATTTGTCATACATAGTTAGACACATTTATATAGAACTGTACACAAAAGTAAGACAAAAGTGTAATAGAATGAAATGAACACTTGCCCTTTAGAATGTTTTATGGAAGTTTGTTGTAACGTGTTAAGTAAATTTAGTAGGATGTTTGTAAAAACAAGGTAGTAGTAGAAGCAGACAAACAAATAGCTAGGAAATAGTTAGGGTGTGCAATCTATTGGTGAAATCAAATCGACTTGAGAGAGAAGCAATGTTGGGAGATCATTGACGGAGATAAGTGCGGAAAAGAAAGAAATTCTCACATTATTGACTGCATTTGGATTTAAGTTACACGGTCGGAGAAGGCAGAGCGTTGTGTGGAAAGAGCAGGAGAAGAAAAAAGAAGGCGAATAAAAGTTAACTCTAGTTGCGGTGTAAAGCCAATAGCCAATAACTCTCGCATGCTTTTTGAACTATAAAATATTAGGCTTTCTCGATACGTATTAATAGCTATCTGATTCCAGACATGCAAAATAATTTTATTATTGTGGTTAGTGCATTGCACACAGTCAATGTGGTCATCACATACAATACAACTCGTAATACCTATATAAGGATATATATATACCTGCAGTAGTAGTCCCTATGTGGAATTCATACACTGCACTAATCTCTTTTCCCATCACCCTGTCCTACGACTCTCTTTCCAACGTTATGGTTTCTTTTCTTTTGTTGTGCAAACTACTACGCCATAATAATGTATCACTCACAACACAACCACTAACTACAAAACAGGCTTATACTAAGTATTAGTATGTAATGCATACCTCAAAACATGCAAATCAAACACACACACATATCATACTGCTATAATAGTACTATTCCGTATATACCAATAATATGTATCTTCTTTCATATAACCCTATAGTAGCCTTGCTAGACATTCTTGTCATTTGCGTTACAAGCTGGTGGAAAAAACACGCAATTCAGGCTACTCAGGAAATTTTCCTTTGGTATCTTGGGGAAAATATTGGAAAAATCTTATACATTTTAAAGATTTAGTTGTTTTGAAATGATTTGCATATTTTTGTGCATAAAATCGGGAAATGTTTGTATTCACCGGGAAAATCATCACTGTAGGATACCGGGAAGTTTTCTCCACCAGCGTTTGTGTAAGACCATACTGCTATAGATATAATAGTAAGTACTACGGGTGTAACGTGTAACTGAAGTGAATGTAACTGAAGGTAGGGAAAAGAAGGAGTATAATGTTGTAGCAGTTGCTTGACTGGTATGGGATGGATGAATAGGACAGAGAACGGTATTGCATTTTACATAGCTGCTTTTATTTCTCCACCTTATTCTCTCTTTACTTTCTTCAGGTATCACAACGGAACATAGAAGCCCTGTATTTGCACTATATACCACACTTGCCCTGTTTCATACAACTCAAACAGAAAATGCCAATCCTAGTAGTACTCCGGTAGTTCTTCTTCTATAATGTAACACAAACATTGAGCGTGAGTCTGAAAGCATAGCCCTGTGTGTGTGTAAGAAAGAGCTTGGGTTGTTGTGTTCATTGTGCGATGGATGGGTCGGGTGGTGGTTGCACGCTGTTTGTGTTGCTATACCCCAGAAGAAGAATATATGTAAACTTCCAGCAACCTTTCAAAACACTCCGTGTGGTTGAGCTTGGGAAAAAGCTGTCTGCGAATACAACAGAGTGAACAGAGCCGGTTGAGACAGAGAATATGAATCATGGAGGACATTGAATCATTCATACACGTACTAGGTATTATTATATTATGTAAGGTATTATGAGTCACTATATATATTCCTACTTATACTACTCATGCATTTATGACTGTGTGTATAGTAGTACACACTTTCTTCTTAAGATGAAGGGATATAGATTACAGTTTACATGTGCTTAATTTTAACCGAGATGTACACGCAGTCCTTTAATGCCTTCACGTTTAGCGGATGTGTGTGCGGATGTCTACCTACTCTGATTATTTACATCCATACAACTAAAAGACAGAGATTTAGTGTAGAATTATCTTTGTAAGTAAGTAGGTAGCTACTTGTAATACAATAAGAAAGCTTATTATGCAAATACTTGTATTATGAGTGGATTAGTATAGGAAAATGAATTATGTAGTTGAATTGTAATGGTCAGGAAGGAGGGTTGTCAGCGTTTAAGTGAAATAAGCGAATTAGAATGAAGTTGATAACATTTATTGTCTTCTCGGAGATGAAATTAATGCGAACAATTGACACTCAAGACAATGGCCATTATTTCTCTTCTCTCTCGTTCTAAGTTAACTAAGGGTGCCATGTTCCGTGTCATAATTAGCATTTACTTATAAAATATCAGATTGCGCAACCTTCCCACCAATAGCAAAATTTAATACGTTTTCTGTATTAAAGTATATTTCCGTATAGATCATCATACAATTGTTAATATGAAGAAACCATGCAGACATATTAAACAAAGACAGTCTGTGCTTCTTCAAGTTCTTTTTCTTATAGTACAATGCGATAGAAAAGTAAAGTTAAGAATGAGAATTTGGAAAGAAAACTTTTATACGAAGTTAAGAAAAGCGTCTGCTACTTGCTATACCTATTACACCTTCATTCTATACGCACATTTTATTCTTTAGTTTTTTATCAAGATTTCATTTCAGGATATCATCATCATCATGTCGTTTGTTTGCGGTTTACCGTTACCTATATAGTACCGGATTGTTATTAATAAGTGTAATGTTTGGTAAATATTTTGCGTTTCAGTTAAGATAACAAAACACGCCGAAAGTTCTTCCCGATGATGAACGATGACGATGATGACGATGAATCCCGATGTATAAACCACACGGAATTTCTAATTGAGATAATTATTGTAAAACTCATTTTCTTTTTGGAATTATAAGGTTATAGCTTTTCGGGTTAAAAATCTGGGTGGAAAATTGAGACCTTTGTAAAGGTATCTCTTTTGTAATTAGAGTCTCATTCACATTTCATATTGTCAGTACTTTAAGAACAAATAAAATGTGTTCTTTAACAAAATGATATTAAAGAGTAACCTCGTATTGAAGTAGGAATAATTTCGACCCACGTTTCATTGCACAAAATCTCTTTTTACTCTCTGTTACACATTTTTAATATACCTACGTTTGTAGTTTAAAAATAGAATTTGGAGAATGATAATACCCATCAGTCACACAAGCTCTTCTACATAATTTAATTCTTTGCTTGCCTAGAGTACCTACATAATGATACCATGTGCTTGTGCATATTTGATAATGGTAGACAGACTTTAATAATGGAATGGGAAAGGCTGCGTATACACCGCCTAATTATAATGGGAATTAAAACACGGCTGCTCTTGTCCGACAGATTCAAAAGATTTTCCTCATCCAATGTGCAACGAAATTCTATCTTTTGTATATTTGCATCTCTACCTGGGGTATTATGTTTAGTACATTGATAATACGTTTCCTCGCATAAAGAACGTTCTACATATAAACATTCCTTTTCGTATAGTGAGGGATATTAGGTATTATCCTTTACAAAACGAAATGCGTAGAAATTCGTACAAAAGGCACCTACTCCTCTTACATACAGTAACTGTTTGATATTCAGTGACTTTCCGATTGAATGTTCACTTTATATTCGGGAGGTACTGCTTAAGCAATGTAATCGGATGACAAAACCTTATAATTACGCAGACTCTCTTTTACCTCTGTACTAATACCCTTCACACTTTTTATTCTCTAGTATACCTCTATACAGGGTTCTGTCTTTTAAATAATTATTTTTATGACTTATTCCATCAAAAACGTAGACAATTTGTTTAAAAAAGTAAAATTATTATATTCTTATAGAAAATTATTGCAAATTTTGGATATAATACAATTTTTAAGAGTTAAAAATTTGTTGAGTTAATTGGGTTTGCCTATGGTTTTGGTAAATTCGTTGTTTCTGGCTATTATGTCAATTCTGGAAAAAATAAATTTTATTTTTGTTAATAAAGGATGTTGGAGAAATGGAAGCTAATATTAGTGAACACCTTGTATACAATAGCTGATAATAGAAAAGTATTGGGTATTCCTTGTGGATGTTGCAGGGGAACAAAGCAAATCTGACTCCATTGCAGTCAAGTTGGGAATTGGGATTAGTTGAGTTTGAATTGGGTAACGTATTATGTACATGTAGTAGTTGTGTGTTCTGGGACTGGAAAGTCAGTTGAGTAGAATATGGAAGAACAATTCATTTTGGATGTGCTTTATCCATGTATGTATCATGTAGGCACTTTCGTGGATTCGATTGGAGAATTGTGCTGTGGCGTAATGCAAGGCGACTGCAGACGAATGTGACGGGAGTGTGTGAGAGATGAGATCGGTCTGCATAAAAAAGAAATTTTAGCAGCTGTGCACGGGAGAGCGAAGTGAAGAGACAGATCAACTATTGGCAAAGAGAGTTTACAATCTCTTTATTTATTATCTTCCTCATGCTGATTGTGTGACTTCAGCTGTACAAAATCCTACAAGGATTACTCTGTCCAATAACAGATGTTACGGATTAATTTTATTCTTTTAATTTACTCCACTTTGTAATTTCAAATCACTCCCAGTTTCAGCCTCAACACACGGCCAAACATCCAAAGCTCTTTACATGCGTTTCACAGTTCATCCCATCAGGGTTGTTCATCCCACCATGATATTAAACGGTCTTATATCAATTCTCCTACATCAAAATAAGCCTTAACATAATTTGCTATGTAATTGAATGCAGTGACCATTTTCCATTTAACTCATATAATTATGGGAAACTGAAACGGAGCTATCTCTAATTTAGTTTTATGAATTTAAATATTTTATCTTTTTTACCTGTGCAGTTTAAAAATTTTAATACGTGCATTTCATGTTTATATCGCCGAAATACATATACGTGCCGTGTAGACTTATGTGAAGTGCCTTATGCTGACAGACTTCTTGGAGACAATTCTAAAGGACATCACTCAAAGATTTGACAAGATTTAACTAATTTCTAACGACACAATGCAGTACGAATTTCTGTCATGCAATAATGTGTATTTGCGAGGCAGAAAAATATTTGTACAATAAAATAAATCTTTGGCGAATCATCATGTATCAGATATATACAATATACATACATAGTCAACAAAAACATGGAATGAGATAATGAGAATCTTGCAAACTGGTTGGATAATCGAGACAAAGAAATGAACAAAGTCTTTGTTGCCGTTACTTTCTAATGGCAATTCAAATTGGAGCTAGCAATCATCCCATCCCATATGTCTAAAGTTAAGAGTTAAATACTCTCTCACTCTGTGTAGCAATGTTTCGTATGTTAAACGAATGTTTGTGCAAATCTTATTTGAGTTAATAGAATTTAAGCATCAATTTTTGGAGAGATTCAGATTAACGTTCAAAATTCAATGATCTGTACTGTTCTTATTTGATAATAATTCCCGTATGCAGATAGCAATGTTAAATGCTTTCCCTATAAGAGTATTGGATATAAGTGTAATCTACCTATGCAGATTTATTTCATGGTACTACTTACACATGAAAAAAACCTATTAACTATTTTTATCCTGCTTACACGACTGTTGCAAACATACAGCACAGCAATCTTGTAATACACTCCAGTCGACAAAAAATGATTGTGCGTGATTTCATTATAGATTTTGACGAACTTCTTTGCTAGAGGCTTAGAAAGAAGTCTGGAATCAAGGTTAACTTATGTGTTCAAGGCTATGTTGCTTCCATACATACGTCCTAAACCTAAAATTAGCATTGAGAACAGAACGAGTAGCATTATAAATGCTGTATGCCTTGTTAACTGTAATATTTTTAATGTGACGACTCAAGTGTTTTTCTGATTGTAGTTGAATTTGACGAAATTGAAGGTGGCGAAATTGAAAATGACGAAATTGAAGGTGTGCGAAATCAGTGACTATTGAAATTGACGAATTAGTCAACGTTGAATTTGACGAATTTATGAAACAATACCAATGTATATGTCACTAAGAAATCATATTCCACTGATTCTTCTGTGAAAACTTTTTTTTCTCCAATATACAAGATCACTCTGGAATTGCGGTGAAAATTAGTGTAGAAATTATCATATAATGTTTTATATCTCTTGTAACCCTTACAGTACAGTGTTTCATGTTAGTAATAATGATTGGTAGATTAGTACGTATATAATACATATATACTGCATTAAACAAATATAGATGCATGTTACTTGACATACCTATTGATTTTGTTTTTGGTTTGAAAAGCGTGTTAAATGTTATAATATTGCTAGTATCAGACTGTGAGAGAAAAAGAGGTTCATGGAGATTTCATACATGCATTACTCGCAAAACTCGCAATCAGGAAGTTTTGAATAAATATGCTAGTTATTTTTTAATCTAATTACGGTGATGTCAGTAATGTGTGAATGTGTCATGTCACACACATCATATTTAATGATTTACTGCATTTTATTTGGCCAACTTAAACATAATTTCCTTTCGTCACTTTAAATATTATAGATTTCGTCAATCTCAACACGTAATTTTTTCGTTCGTCAAATTCAACGAAAAAATTGCCTTTCGCCAAATTCAATTTCGTCAAATTCGATCACAACCTTTATTCCCATTCCATAACCTCCAACCTCCAACAGTGTACATAATATTCAATGTCATTTTTAGTCTCTCAATATTACACACGCAGTAAGATGTAGCTGTAAAGTTGTAAGTAGCTGTATAATAGAAGTATCCGGTAGAAGCTTTTCTTTCCTGTCTTCTCTTCGTCAATTCATGAACCTTACAATGTACACTTAACCTGAATAATAAATTTGCAATTTGCAAAATAAACACTTGATCTAATTTTAGATCGGGAAGGGAAAATACATTTCGGGGTTTGCAAAAATCCACTTTGACTATAATATTATACTTACAGTCTTTTCATCCCGCACCACCATGAAAGCTTCTCCAGAGCTTTATTATTCTTTCTAATTTTAGGATCATAGACTATGGAACTCTCATAAGCTAAAAATAACTTTGGAATCAACCTACTTTTCACTATGCCTATAGGAAAAAGTTTTAAAATAAGGAGGATAATAATAATATGGGATTGTGTTCTATTTAACAAATGAAATGTAAACATCCAAGCAGGTACGCTACACGTACGCTTACACACAATACACAACGAGAGCCATCATGGTAAAGTTAGAACATAAATATTTGTTTTCCCTATAAAACGATTCGACCACAAGCACTGGGATTAAATATAACAAGCATACCATGAAAACTAAACTGTTCATATTTGTTATGGAAGTTAAAAACGAACAAAAAGTTTTATAGTCATTTTATATTATTTGTGTAATATACAGACATTCATCTGTCAACTAACTGTATACAAATTTTACAAATATGCATAAACATGAAAGTAGAAAACCTTAAAACTGTTTTGCAAATGAAAGTGCTACACTGTGAATAAATAAAATCCTGGTGCAATGTCGAATACGCTTAGTGAACGAATTCAATGAAAACGGTTTAATTTCATTTGTTAAGGCAAAATGATATAATTCGTGTGAAATGTTATTTTTTGCGATTTGAAAAGCTAATGCAAATTATTATTCTGGTTGACACAGGGAACTAAAATTCTCTTTCGAATTGATAGAATGAATATTTTTAAAATTCTCTAATAGCTTCCATAGGTATACTAATGGTATTATTTATTTAGACTTTACTTAGCAATTACATCTGTGTACTTCTTTACAATTTTTCAAAAGTTAACTCTTTACTCTACTTTAAGGCTAATCTTTCACCTGTCATTTTTGCACATGGTGGTAGAAAACGTGTATGGTATGATATCTTATTTCCTTTTGAGTGCTGCAAGAACTATGAAGTTTGGAGACAAGGCATAATTATTATTAAGAGATTGGATTCATTTGTTGTGTGTACAATGCAATATCAGAAGTGCTTTTGTTTCTAGACTGAGAGAGACAATCTAAATGTACCTACATTTGTATTAAGTTTTCATTGTAAGTTGTCCTATCTACATCCTGTTTTAGCATGTAACTTCTTACCTCTAGTTTTGACAAATGAACTGCATACCACTTTGTGTAGGAAAACTTTCTTTATCTCTGCCGTATATCTAAATCCATTAAAACTTCCTCCAACCACACAATATACTTTCTCCACAATAATAATGCATAAAGTAGACAAACTTTAATTCTATAAATAGCCTAGTCTTGTTTATGTTTTAACAACATTCCTATTTTACTTAACGAGGATTTCATTTTCTTCGAAAGCTTCGTACATCCAGGTCATCCAAGAAGAATGAACAGGGGACGACGAGAGTAGTGGCGGAGAGACCACAAAATTACATTACTCTTCCTCCTGCATCATTAAACTGCTCTGGAAGTATAGAAACAATTAAAGTAAGAATTCCTTTATACCAGTAAACAAGTATACTCTGTACAAGTATAATACATTCATGCATAACCAGCAACCTACGTCATACAGTCATAAATAAATAAATCCATTTACAGTTAGTATAAAATGACAATAAAATGATTCTAAAAGTTAATAACTGCATTATAAACCTGGTAATATTTAACTGTTTTACATTTATGCGTTATTTTACTATTACATTTCATATACCAATACATAATTTTATAACACACGTGTACAATATGTCGTACAACAGATATCAATCAAGAAAAACGGTTGTGATCGAATTTGACGAAATTGAATTTGGCGAAAGGCAATTTTTTCGTTGAATTTGACGAACGAAAAAATTACGTGTTGAGATTGACGAAATCTATAATATTTAAAGT